>JADRCD010191953.1:66340-76838 GCA_019843815.1 Montemys delectorum
ATTTATTTATTTATTTATTTATTTATTACCTGTACTTTCCTGGTCTGATCAAAAAGTCTATAATGATGCCTGGACCTATTCTGTCATTACAAGAAAACCTCGTTTTTCTAAAGGAAGTAAACAGACATTTTAAAACAAAAAGATTATGGTTGTGATATATTCCATGTTGTTATATCATTTTAAATATCTGTTTTAATAAAGCAGGAAATGATTAAGTGAAAAAAAAAAAAAAAAAAAAAAAAGAAACCTCTCTGGAAATGTTGCCTACCAAGTGATGGCTTGCAGGTGAGGCAGACAATGTGGCTGAAGCTATGACAGGGTGGGAAGACCCAGTCAGAGGCTCTGCAGGGGAGGAGGTCACCCAAGTTCATGTGACCAAAGCCACAGCCTGTCTCAGATACACACGTGTTGTTTGTTGTCTTTTAAAATCATATCAATGAATAGTGTGCTTCAGAGAAAAGAGAATAGTGGCAGTTGTCGGCTTTGAGTTGCCAAGAAAAATATTTGGTTGCATACTGGGTTTCCCCAGAAGCAAGTTAGTAAATGACCTCAATCTTTTCTGAGCTTATCATAATGCTGTAAGGCTGTGCTGACTCAGCAAAGCAACTCCTAATCCTTGCAAACCGCCCTGCTTCATAAGGGGATTATTAGGCTTCAGGAAAACCAATGCGCGTGGACACTGTGAGTTCTCCAGAAGGCAGGTGCCAAGCAGTACTACCCTGCATGCATGACTATGAACAGCTTTAGGAAAAGTCTTAAAGGGGCTGTTCCCAAGTTACAAATAAAAGACGACTTTGAAAACATGAAGATAACTCTGAAACTACCCAGGCTTAAAAATGGAATAGACACATTTATAATTAATTCTAAGCTCCAAGGACACAGACAAGTCTCTTCTAAAGGGAATGAGTATCACACATACCTGTGGGAAGCTAACTATCTTAACACCACTAGAGTGCTTCTATCACTTTAAAGCCAAAGTCAGCACAGCAATAGCTTGTCTTTTCTTTACAGACAAAAATATACACATATTTGTTCCAGCAAATACTGTGACAATACAGAAATACTTTACTGACGGGAATTTTCTTTTAAAAGAAAAAAAAAACTTGTAATATTGTATGCATGAGACATGTGGACATCACAGGGTAACTTGTGGGAGTGGGTTCTCCCCTACCATGTGCATCCTGTGAACACAGGTTGTACAAAAGGAGCTTTTACCTGCTAAACTGTGTCACCACTCCATTAATTTCTTTTAAAAATAGTAAAATAATGTTGTTCTTGAGATGGGAAACCTGATGTGTTTATAAAAAGATAAAGGATAATGTTTTGTGGGTGTGTGGTGAGATGCGGGGGGAAGAGGGTGCCTTCGAGGGCCCATGCTGAGGCATCCCTTCCCTGTGAGGGACCAGCCGTACAACAGTGTAGTATAGAATAGAGTTTATTTGGGGCATGGGGAGGGGAGTTGAGAGGGTAGGAGAGACAGAGAAAGGCAGAGAGAGGGAGAGGGTAGAGAAGTAGATGCCGGCCATGACCACTTGGAGAGAGGGGGAACGGGCAAAAGGACAAGAGCGGGAGCAAGAAGGCAAGAACAAGAGAGAGCTGAGGGGGCAAGCAGCCCCTTTTATACTGAGTCAGGCATACCTGGCCTTTGCCAGGTAACTGTGGGGTGGAGCTTAGACAAAATGCTAACAAAACCTCTCTTCCTTTTCCTGGGACAAGTCCAATCAAGGTCACCTTCAACTGGAGATGTCTAACTGAGTAGGCTGGACTAAAACTGCATTAACTACAACATGGAAGGACAGTGACACTGTCCTCATCCAATGGTGACTCAGTGTTTTTGGCTCAGTTGGTGCCATTTTCTTCAGTAAATCTAAGAACTCCAAGTTGGTTTCCCTCTGCATTTCCTAACATGGCTGAGGGAGTTTGCTATGTCATAAGGAAGCCATCAGGTTGTATCTAGATAGTATCCGTGTTCCCAAAGGACTGCCAGAGCTCAGAACCAAACACTGGCTTCTCATCTTTGACCCCCATGGCCCACACTGCTCACAGGTAAACACTCAGGAAAAGGGAGGGGATGCTGCCCCTCTGAAAAAAACCAACAGGACAGAGTTCTTCACAGAGGATCAGTTTAAACCAAGCACACAAATCAGCTGAGGAATCTGATTATGTAATTTTCATTCCAAAAAGTACTATTTTTTTTACTTTTGGAGGAGTCATGGTAGGAGAGCAAAATGAACGGGTTTTGCTCTCCCGAGCCTAAGCACACTGCCACAGTAAAGGTGAGCACAGAAATAGAATGAGTCAACTATTTTTAACATGTCACAAACGTATAAAAATAGAAAATTCACCATTTAAGTTAGCTGTAGTACTACTTTATGAACGTTTTATTTGTGTAGCTGGGAGAGCCAGTTGTCGGAACAGCTGAGTTTAGGACACAGCACTTACTAGGACGCTCAGTGAAGAGATGCTGATTATCTAAGACCAAGAATGCTCTCATCTGAGAGGGAACATGGAAAGATTGATTCCTTAGCTCAAAATAAACTTTCATCAGTGTGCCAGAACAATGCAGACACCTCAGGATGCAAATGCGATCCAATCAGTCCTTCAAGTGTAGCTGCTCAAAAAACTTTTGGAAAAGAAAATGTATAGGCTAGTAAAGACCTTTTCTGTTATCCTCTCTAGATAAATCCAGCTGCTGAGGAAATTAGACATATGTCTCAAAAATTCAGATTAAGAACACACTCTATAGGGATAAGAATAATTTGTTAAACTCAGTTAAATCATGGACTTACAGAAGCAGGCGGCCTCGCTTAGCTATTCTGATATCTATGAGTAACAAGGATCTCTTCCTTCTCAGACAAGCTCCAGCTACTAAATCAAGAGTTAAACAGGAACCCATGGGTATCTTGCTCCTTTGCCCTGTGTATCCTAATATGGAAGCTGGGAACACATTTGAAATCTTGATCTTCAAAAGAGATGTCTTAGGTTCCATGGACACTATCGAAAGGGCTGGTCCAGAGCTCACGGAAGAGGACTATTAGCATCTAAACATCTATTAGGGAATAGTAATTTGGTAATGCAGCTAAAGACTAACTAGTTAATTTAGAAATTAACAGAGGTGGTCATGGCAGACAAACGGATCTTGTGCTGCAGATCTATACACGGGGCCTTATACAATCCTTACCCCTCCATCCCAAACATTACATCAAGAAAAATACTAAATTGTTCATGATGGATATACTTAAAATATATGGAAATAGTGCTGTCATGTCCTAAAGGCAGAGAATAGACAGTAAACACATTTTGAATTATACTGAATTATTGACTATTATATTGATAAAATGGCCAGATAGTATGTATATACTTCAGAACTACAAGACGAACAGCAGTTGGCGAGACTGGAGACCCCGCCGCCTGCAGACTGCAGAGGCCCCCTCCATACTTCCCAGCCCCTCCCTCGGAATAGCTTTTGGCGACAGAACTCTCAGGAAATGGCCTGAAGTGCCTTGAAAATGGCTCCTTCTTATAGATTTTATATAATCCAAGGCTTGCTGCGATTCTCCTGCAGCAGAAGCCAAGGGAAGAAAGCTAGACCTGTGGTGCAAGCCTGTAATCCCAGCCCCCTGGGAAGCTCAAGCAGTAGGACTGGGGTGTGTGTGTGTGTGTGTGTGTGTCAAGGACAGCCTGTGGCTACACAACAAAACCTGTCTCAACCCCAACCCTGGGGGAGACGGAGGAGAACTAAAAATCTGACTTTGCATGTAGGCAAAGGTCAGAAGTGAGCTTCACTTACATTTCAGAGAACACCTGGGGAGTCACTCACAACTAGGCCTAAGACTTCCTCCAAGTCCAGCTTCTCCTCTGGTTATTTGTTGAATTTGCCTTTCCTTTTCACTAGGAGCAGTAATCTTTGGACAATTACAAAAAGAGTTGACAAGGACCCATCAGAACTTGAATAAGAACTGACAGAATAATTAGAAGATAGCAGAAGGGAGGTCTAGACTCAGATAATGAAGGAACAATCACTGGCTCAGCTGCGAGGTCTACTGCCCAGCCTGCACCCACAGTGCCCTGTCCAGATTGATTGCACCCATGTCTAGACCTCACCACCTCCCTTCTTCTATGTAATAAGCTAATTATAACATTTGGAAGCTTACAAAATGTAATCGCATGCACACATCTGTCTGTTTAGACAGGCCTAAATAGTAAATCCTCACTGTATGGAGAGACAAACAGGGAAGTAGACAAACAACCCAGAAACAGCCTTAGGAATCGTGCAGGTCCACTGCTGGCCATCACTGGGAGGCCTGGAGGAGGCGATGCCAACAGCGGCATTCTTTACTTCATTTTTCTCTTTCCACACAGGACAGAATGTTCATCGGACAGGTCCAGTGAACTCGGCGCTGAGTCTGCCCACAGCGCTCAAAGGGTAGACCGGAGGGAGGAGAAGACTCTTTCTGGACCACTCTTCTCTCCTGGGTCGTCAGTGTAAGCACAGGGACCTGAAGCTGCATGGAGCCACTCCCTGGCTCTGCTAGACAGTGGTCTAGCCTGGGCCTTCACATGCAGCTCTTTACTTTTGGCCAGTGAGGCAATGAATGAGTACTGGGGTGGTCAGTGACTATCAGCTCCTGAAATTGGAGTACATGGCTTCTTACTAAGTAAGATGGAAAAGACAACAGGATAAGACAACAGAACATAGTCTGACTGACTGACTGACTGACAGACAGACAGACCTCTTTTATAATTAATAGCGAACAAAACAAATACTCTAAAACAAGCTTGGAATGTCACTATTTTTGGCTGAATACCAAGTTGTTGTTGTTTCTTTTCTTTTCCCTCCCTTGCATAACATTCTTTCTTGGGATATTCTTTGCTTCCAAATCATGCTCATGTGCACGCATGTGTGTCTGTGCTACTGAAAAACATGACCTGCCTTGAACATGTATACTGTCCTTTAAAACAGAGATCTGTAAGAAATATTCCTCAGTTCCTGAAGCATCCTAACTGACAGCTGAGCCCACACTTAACCCAGTTCACTCAGAACAACTTCCTCTAAATGGCAGGCAAAACCACCAGGGCAGGCTGGATGACAGCCTCCCTGAGACACAGGCGTGGGAACTAGGTAGAGATCTAGATCTGAGTCCTAGCTCTTAGCTGTGTAGCTTTAGACAAGCCTAGCCCTAACCCGAGGCCTTCTCCTGTAAAACTGAGAATAAGCAGACTTACTCTATAGGGGCATCATACAGATCAAAGGAGATGAAGACAACAGAGCAAAGCCTAAGCTAGAGGAAGCACTCTGCCAGGATGGCCTCTCACCTCCATGGTGGCAGCTGACCCTTGCCTTTTGATGAAGATGAATTAAAGACAGGTAGTCATAGAATTCCCATATAGTATAGAGATGAACCCACATTTCACAGGGTAGACAGCTGGCTAATAGAGGGAGGGGCCGTCATTAGCACTAGAGTTTGGACAGCAGGAGCATGTCCTCTGCAGTCTCTGTGGAGAGCCATCTGAACCCTTAGGTTATCTGTAGAACACTGATGACTGTATGCACCCCATTTCCCACCTTCCCTGCCACATGCTGTGCCTTCTTTTCCAGAGCTCTGTTATTGCATTCTTCTCCCACCCCAGACTTGCCGGGATCTACTCAACTTACTATGACCACCTGAGACATGACAAGCAGTGCCAACTGTTTCACAGACCACCACTGTACCCCTGTTTTTAGTCAGAATGCTTTGAAGACAAAGCAACAGGACTTAGAAGGTGAGGTGACATAGGAGACCCTTCCTACCAATCAGCATTGTAGCATCCGCAGGGACAGGTAATAACCTTGTCTTACTTATTAGATAGATGTTCATCAGGAACACTGGCCACAGGCAAAAGAAAAGGTATCTGTGGGTTTAGTGGGAAAGGGTTAAGTGGGAGTTTTTGGTGTCTGTGGGGCATCCATGTGTACCTGCAGTCAGGATGGACAGTTAAGTGGCATGCATGTGGGAGAGGTCAAGGACAGAGCTTTGGTGCCAGCGTAATGGACAAAGATATGAGAGACGAGGACAAACAGCACTGATTCAGGGAAAGTGGGGAACAGAAGACTCGGAGAAGGCAGTGCTGGAGGACATACAAGAACATAGCAAGAAAGGAAGAGGAAGCTGGTCAACAGAGGCAGGGCTACCAGGAGGAGGAGCTGCTGGTGCAAAGATCAGGAAGACACTGCAGAGGCTCTGGCTGTGAGTGATGGTGCGAGGCAGCACCAGATTGGAGTCACTCAATAGGAATACAAGTGTAGTTTCCTTCTGCAGGGAACTTGGCAATAAGGGAAGTACACGGAGGGGCCCAGCTGGGAGCCCACCATCAACAGGCCAGTGAACTACCTGCCTGCTCTTGGTCCTAGGTGAGACTGCAAGATCTCCTTGCTTTCTTTATAACTGCATCCATGAAGAACCTACCAGACTCTGTGTGTGTGTGTGTGTGTGTGTGTGTGTGTGTGTGTGTGTATGTGTGTGTGTGTGTCAAAGTAAGATGGAAACAAGAGACTCTACTTGAGCCAGCTGACATCTTGATTGAGAGCTCATGTCACAGAGTGTTAAAATCTCAAAGCATTAGGGTACACTGCATGACTTAAATCTTTTTTACCTAAAAGCTATCAAGCTAAGACAAACCTTCCATGTCTTTAAGAAATAAAACAATGGGGAGAAGGTCTCCTACGAGGAAAGGAGGACAAGGATTTTCCTCCCTGTTGAGTATTACAGACTCTATGAACAGCGTAAACATCATCCTGTGTGAGTGTGAGATGTGTGCAGCGCAGGGAACCGCTTCATGTTCATTAGCAACCTAGTATGGGATACTCCACTGACACGGTTATGTTACTGAAGTTAGCTGTTTTCTGAAGACAGGACACACAGCAGTGTTTGATCTTTAAAGGTAGCCAAGGGGCCAGATTCTTTTCTGTGTTGAGTGAAAATTGCCAACATCTTAGACCTTCCTAAAGCCTGATCCCCATGGCTGTCAGCCCAGGTGGAGAGCAGGGCAGCCAGCAGCAGGAACAATAGCTGGGAAGTAGTCAAGGCAGTGATAGTGAGCAATAAGTCTCATCTCTGGCTCTGACTGAACACTTACATACTTATTTCTGAACTAAAACAAAAAACATGAAATGAATATTAAGGCTTGAAATGATAACATACAGAAGACATAAGAATTGTTTGTTTCCTTACCTACACTGAGGCCTTTGCGAGAATATCCAGGTTAACTGGACGATACCTCCAATATAGATGTCAGACATATTGGTAAAGTATGAAATCACTGCCAATGATATCATCCAATGTGTGAAGCATGAAGTAAAGCTTTATAAGCTCACTTTTCACAAGGGCTTTATGAAGCAGGCATTATTATTCCCTCTTAAGAGATTTTGAAATAAAGACCCCAAGATGTTAACAAAGCTGCATGAGGTCTATTAAAGAGAGGTAACAGAATCACGGGATTTTAAATAAAGTCCTTACTCTTAGTGGGTGGATGTATTGATGATTTCAATCTATGCAACTAATCAGATTTGACCACAAGCTGGTCTATTTACACAATATTCTCTGTTGGCCCAGATTTACATTTGGCTGACTTTGACCACTTATAGATCACCAGTATTTTTAAGAGTTGGCAGGATAAAAAAAAAAAAAAAAAAGCTAACAATTGAGACTTAAACTGTGTATAGTGTAAAAGTGATTTCTGCTTAAAAAGAAAGTTAAGAGTACATGTCATTGTAGTCTCCCATCATTCTCTGAATACTGAGGTGTCATATTTGACAGGCAATCCAAAACCCTGAGCCCTACTCTTAGTGCGAGTACCTCCAGGTCCTTGCCAACTGCATGTCAGGTCGGCTGACCCAGCCCTTGCAGCAGATACTTGCCCTTTATTCTAAGGTTTCATCACATGGAATATAAGCCATGATGCGAATGAAGCCTTACTTCCAGACAGTCCCACTGTGAAAGGGATTTGCCATCAGTTGTGATGCTCATGCTGTGTGGTGACAGCTGTGACAGTGACGACACTGACTTTGAATAACTAAACTCCTACCCTAAGCCTTGTACACTTAACAGGTGCACGAGAGACTGGACAAGAAGTAAGTACAAGCTGTGCGCTGTGCTTGCATGTGCTACAGTTAGGTCATTTCCATGACTACTTCCTCCAATTTTTTTTTCAAGACAGGGTTTCTCTGTGTAGCCCTGGCTGTCCTGGCATTCACTCTGTAGACCAGGCTGGCCTCGAACTCAGAAATCGCCTGCCTCTGCCTCCCAAGTGCTGGGATTAAGGGCGTGCTCCACCACTGTCCGGCTTTTCCAAATTTTAAGAAACTCTGTTAGTTCATAGTTTCCACTTTGATTCACCTACAGTTCCCTCTCAATGACAGACTGTCAAATGGTTAAAGCCAGCTCTTTGAGTGTGTGGAGTGCAACACAATGTTTAAGGCACATTTCACTAGTGCAAAAGGTAAATGGTGCATATACAATTTACAAATGAGAATAACACATACACTCTCATTGTAAACATGCAGCCACTTGACTCTCACAGAACATTCCTATTGAATTCTTGTTCTGTAGTGACCTGTGGTTAGTTTCCATTTAAATTAATGAGTAAGACAAGAGGAACTAATGGTTATATCATATTCATAAATGTAACTGTCCATCCATGAGTGACTTTCTGCTGTCTAACAGGTTGTGTGTATTCACGTGCCAGCTGCCAGACCTAAGATGGTGGAAGCAAAATATTAATTCTCTCCCTGACTGTTAAGTCTAGAACGACAGCCACCCCCCCCCCAAAAAAAAAATCACAAACTGAGTGTCCCAGTCCTGTGGCAGGAATCTTCTCCTTATGGTGGACTTCAATGAAACTATGACACATTACTGACCTCGGGTGTGGGAGGGTGGACGGCAGGCACATTAGACAGGACGCTAGCCATGTAGGCAGAGGCACAGCCTCTCATGTGTCACAGAGTATCACAGCAGAGTAATAAGAAACACTGCCACTTTCTTTATCTTTGCTTATTGTAGCAGTTTCCACGTCCATATGGTTATTAATGACTGCTACGCTAAACAACTGGCTTGCATAATTCAAAATATTTTTTGAGATAGAGCCTTACCTGTCCTAGAAATTACCACATAAGACCAGGCTGGCCTCAAACTTACTGAGATCTACTGGCCCCTGGCTCCAGAGTGCTGGGTTTAAAGGCCTGTACCTCTAGACCTGGCTTAATTTTGCTGATTCCACCAAGCCACTGCCCCTTCTCCTCCAGATCCTTCTTCACTTTGTGATGCTATCCTATTAGATAAAACTCATGTCTGAAGCAATCTAGAATCCCACATTCTCATGTCAACACCATATGTTATCACTAGAATAACTATGATGAAAAGTTGAAATGACATGTATATCCACACATATTCTTTTGAAATATATTCTTGAACATTTGATATATGCCTCTTGATCTTTGGTCAACTTTGTGAGACAAAAGTTTGAAATTGATTCTCTACTAACTAATAAATCCAAATGCAATGCAATAAAATGTATTTCAGTGATTTTTTTTTTGAAGACAGTGTCTCATATAGCCCAGGCTAGCCTCAAACTCCTTATGAATTACTGAACACCTGGTCCTTCTGCCTTGGGCTGGAATTTCCCGCTTATACTACCATGCCCATAGACTAATATAATTTTCAAATCCACTTTAAACTGATAAACTCACTTTAATTATTTTTGAAAAACAATGTGTGACTACTTTGGAGTAACACATATAAAAAGGACAGCAGAAATATTCTTAATTTTAAAACTCCTTCTACTTGCCAGCCTTTTTACATTCCAAAATATTTGTACTCCAAACATTTTGTAAAGAATATTTGTTTTTCTGCTAAATGGAATTAAATTGGATATAGTAATCCAAAATCAAAGATCTATAATTCTCCTTTTATTTTATTTATTTATTTATTTTTTATTTATTAGTTTTTCAAGACAGGGTCTCTCTGTGTAGCCCTGGCTGTCCTCGAACTCAGAAATCCACCTGTCTCTGCCTCCCAAGTGCTGGGATTAAAGGTGCGTGCCACCACCGCCCGGCTATAATTCTCCTTTTACTTAGCATTCTGTAGAATCTAGCAACAGCAGTTCCCCAATGAAGGCAAGTGTGTATTTGCTACATAGACAACTCTAAGTTATGGAGGAAGGCAGAGACTTCAAACATCACCACACTAGAATACAAAGAAATGTCATAGGACATAGGGGTCTTATTATGTAGCTCTGGCCAGCTTAGGATACATGTAAACCAGGCTTGAACTTGAACTTGTGGCAATCCTCCTGCCTCTGCCTCCCAAGTATTACCTACCACATTTGGCCAGAGTAAAATATCTAATGCAAGTGGGCCTCAAAAAGTTTTGTGTCTGAAACAATAGTTAAACACCTGGTAATTCCCCCTCCAAATTCCTGAAGTATATGCCATTTTTTTTTTTTTTTTTTTTTTTTTTTTTTT
>JADRCD010191954.1:0-13582 GCA_019843815.1 Montemys delectorum
TTTTTTTTTTTTTTTTGATCCCCAGTTTTACATAAAGCAGGCATGGTCGTGAATGCTTACGATCTCAGTACATAGGTAGTAGAAGCTGCACTATCAAGATCAGGGCTGGAGAGATGGCTCAGTGGTTAAGAGAGTTGACTATTCTTCCAGAGGTCCTGAGTTCAAATCCCAGCAACCACATGGTGGCTCACAACCATCTGTTATGGGATCTGACGCTCTCTTCTGATGTGTCTGAAGACAGTTACAGTGTACTCATATAAATAAAATAAATAAATCTTAAAAAGATATTTAAAATCAGCCTGGTCTACAGAGTGAGTTCCAGGACAGCCATGGCTATTCAGAGAAACCCTGTCACGGAAAAAACAAAAACAAACAAACAAAAAAAGACTTTGTCTCAACAAACAAACAAGCAAACATGACTCTGATTAGAGGAAGTGGGTGTTTGAGGAAAGAGCTTTTTGCATGTATGGGTAGACTTGAAGGAAACCACAAAAGATGAGGAAGCACTAGCTGGCTGTAAGGAGAGCCCTGGGGCTGGGGCCGGATGGAGAGCCCTGGGGCCGGGGCCGGATTGCAGGCTCGGTGGGTAAGAACAATTGTTTTGTAAGCATGAGAGCCTGAGATCAAATCCTCAGAACCTGTGTAAAAAGTTAAGCACATTGTGTAGATGTACCACAATTTCTGTATCCACTCCTCTGTCGAGGGACATCTGGGTTGTTTCCAGCTCCTGGCTATTATAAATAAGGCTGCTATGACCATAGTGGAGCATGTGTCCTTATTACATGTTGGAGCATCTTCTGGGTACATGCCCAGGAGTGGTATTGGTGGGTCCTCAGGTAGTCCCATTTTCTATGTCTCATTTTCTGAGGAACCGCCAAACTGATTTCCAGAGTGGTGGTACTGGCTTGCAATCCCACCAGCAATAGAAGAGTGTTCCTCTTTCTCCACAACTTTTCCAGCATCTGCTGTCACCCAAGTTTACTACTCATGTATTAAAAACAATGAATTTATGACATTCTTAGGCAAATGGATGGATCTGGAGGATATCATCCTGAGTGAGGTAACCCAATCACAAAAGAACACACATAGTATGTACTCACTGATAAGTAGATATTAGCCCACTCATTGTGTGAGTGGCTGGGCTCCGCTGAGCTGTTCTCTCTGTTGTCCCAAGTATTGTGTAGTCAGATTCATCTGAGATTGGAAATGTAACAGGACCCTGGACCTTAGCACATCTGACTCCATGATGGAAGAACTATTCAGGCTGTAAAACTTAGCATGTCGATAGCCCTATCTGCCAAAAGTAAAGTAAAGACCTAATCCATCAAAGCCCATAGTTTTGGGGAAATCTCTAAATGTACTAACCTAGCTCCAAAAGCACTAACCTTGTTGTTACACTTGTGACTAACTGTTCATGTTAACTGAAATATGTCAACCCAGAACAGTTTTTATGCTTAAAAGCTCACCCTGAGAAAGACTCGGGCTACACTGGGATCCCAAACTCCCAGTGTAGTAACTGGTCGGCCAATAAAGACCCTACTAGCAGCCAGGCGGGGTGGCGCACGCCTTTAATCCCAGCACTTGGGAGGCAGAGACAGGCGGATTTCTGAGTTCGAGGCCAGCCTGGTCTACAGAGTGAGTTCCAGGACAGCCAGGGCTACACAGAGAAACCCTGTCTCAAAAAACCAAAAAAAAAAAAAAAAAAAAAAAAAAGAAAGAAAAAGAAAAAGACTCTACTAGCTTAAACCCATGTCCGAGCAGTCTTCTCTAGTGGACACCGTACGACACCCCTTTAGACTTTAGAGGCCTCTTTTTTGGTGAGTACCCCACAACAGGAAACATCTGGCTGTTTACTTTTCCCTGGTGTCCAGATCTCCCTTCTCTGTATAGTCTCTTTCAAGATCTCTCTTTCATTGGCTCAGAACACTGCTCAGAAAAGCAGCAATTGACTGCCTTTGTAAAGCTCAAGCTTAGACCTGGCACAATTCCACTTTTAAAGTGGATGAAGATACTACATAGAAAAGAGACACCTCCATAAGCTGGAGAGATGGCTCACCTATAAAGAGCATGTACTGGTATTTTTGAAGAGCCAAGTTTTGTTCCCAGCACCCACATCAGGCTACATGCAACCTACTAGCTTCAGCTCCAGGAACCTGACACCCAGTTTTGTTTTGTTTTGTTTTTTTTGATTTTTGTTTTATTGTGGTTGTTGTTGTTGTTGTTTTGAGACAAAGTTTCTCTGTATAGCCCTGGCTGTCATGGAATTCACTCTGTAGACCAGGCTGGCCTTGAACTCAGAAATCTGCCTGCCTCTGTCTCCCAAGTGTTGGGATTAAAGGCATGCGCCACCACTGCCCGGCTGACACCCTGTTTTGAACTGGCACTCACATGCACATAAATGCACACACAGATGCACATGTACACATGTGCACAAAATAAGCCAGGCAGTGGTGGTTTTAATCACAGCACTCAGGAGGCAGAGGCAGGTGGATCTCTGTGAGTTTAAGGCCAGCCTGGTCTACAAAGTGAGTTCCAGTCCAGCTCTAAATACACAAATTTTGTCTCAAAAAAATCAAAATAGCCACTTTTTGTATACTTATGGTGTATGTATGTGTATGAGTACATGTGTGGAGGTCAGAGAACAACCTGTAGGAGTGGATTCTATCTCCTTCCACCCTGTGGATCCCAGGAATTGGACTTAGGTGGCAAGTGTCTTTAAGCCAAGGAGCACTCTGGCCAATTTGAAAAATGCAAATTGAAAGCATCCCGGAGGATTAGGGGTTTGACTATGGTTTAGGTGCTGTTTCTGAGATCCTAGGTTCAGCATCGGAAACACACACACACACACACACACACACACACACACATACACACACACACACACACAACCAAAACAAACAAACAGAACTCAGAACACAAGATATAAGTGGCTACTTAGATGGCTAAAACTGAAAAGGCTGACCTAGGTATAGTGCAGCAACACAGCGAGGTGTGTGAGGGATATGACTTAGCTCCGAGCATAGCAAAGCAGAGGAGGGACTAATACTTTCAGGGGCTCTGGATGTAGCTTTGTACTTGGGGGGCACAGGAAGGAGGATCAGAAGTTTAAGGTTATTCTTGGATATAGAGCAGTGGTTCTCAACCTGTTAGTTGTGACTCTTTTGGGGATCGAATGGCTCTTTCACAGAGGTTGCCAAAGACCATCAGAAAACACAGATATTTACATTATGATTTATAATGATAGCAAAATTAGTGTTATGAAGTGACAACAACAACAAAAATTTATGGTTGGGATCACCACAACATGAAGAATTGTATTCAAGCATTTCAGCATTAGGAAGGTTAAGAAACCATTGCTGTAGAGCAAGTTTGAGACCAGCCTGGACTGCATGAGACCCTGTCATAAAAACATGGTGTAGTGCTGGGCAGTGATGGCACACGCCTTTAATCCCAGCACTTGGGAGGCAGAGGCAGGAGGATCTCTGAGTTCAGTCCAGCCTGGTCTACAGAGTGAGTTCCAGGGCAGCCAGAACTATACAGAGAGAGAAACCCTGTCTTGAAAAACCAAAAAAAAAAAAAAAAAAAAAAAAAAAAAAAAAAAAAAAAAAAAAAGAAACCAACAAAAAAACATGGTGTGTAGCATGACACAGTCTCATAGCAGCTTTATCTACAAGAGCCAGAGCCAGAAAATAAAAGTAATAACAAGGAAGATTGATGGATTATGGTGTGTTTGGACAATAGAATACTATGCAGAAATGAAAAGAATGAACTACTCTTTGTACCTGGTATGGTCGAATCTGTCATTCTAGCTGTCCAGCAGGCTAAGACAAGAATATCCTTCAAGGCCAGTCTCAGCAACACAGGAAAGCTCCATTTTCAAAAAGAATTACTATGTGTGTAAGAACAGGAATGAATCTCATAGAAATTATTTTCAGGCTGGGCAGTGGTGGTGCATGCCTTTAATCCCAGCACTTGGGAGACAGAGACAGGCAGATTTCTGCATTCGAGGCCAGCCTGGTCTCAAAAAACAAAACAAAACAAACAAACAAAAAAAAACCAAACCAAAAAAATTTCAGTGAATATGTGTCATCGTGTACGATTTCAATTATGTACAACCCTTTCCCTTTTTCTTCCCTCATCTTTAAAAACAAAACAAAACAAAGACTCATATGTTGTCTTGACTTTGTTCCTAATCTTCCTGCTTCCACCTCCCAAGAGTTTGGATTTTAGGAATGAACCATCACATCTGTTTTATCTAGTGGCGGAGGGGAAATAGAAGCCAGGACATCCTGAGTGCAAGAAAACTACTTTGCCAAATGGAGCCATTTCCCTGCACTCTGCTTTTAAATGTAACAACAACAACAATAATAAAAATACTGTTTTTACAATTACTCTTATTACTATTGCTAAATACCATTATTATTATTGGTAATATTAAGTATGGGTGTTTTATCTGCATAAATATCCACAGAGACCACAAGGAACTGGAGTTACAATATAGCTGTGAGCAATCATGTATGTACTGGGCCTTGAATCTGGGTTCTCCAAATGAGCAGCCAGTGCTTTTAACCCCTAAGCCATTTTTCCAACCCTGTTTGTTTGTTTGTTTGTTTGTTTCTGTCTTCCTTCTTTCCTTCCTTCCTTCCTTCCTTCCTTCCTTCCTTCCTTCTTCCTTCCTTCCTTTCTTTCTTTCTTCCTTTCCTCCCTCCCTCCTTCCTTCCTTCTTTCTATGTAGCTCTGGCTGGCCTCAAACTGACTGCAGCTCTCTTGCCTTGGCCTTCTGAGTGCTGAGATTACAGGCGTAAACCATCATATTTGGCTACTCACATACAATTTAGGAAAAAGACAAAATGATGGATGGTGCTAAAAGCCAGGACAGGGAACTCCTTTCTGTTGAGCACACTGACTGAATGAGCACAGAAAGCTCGATATCTTGACTAGGTGATGGCTATGTTGAAACAGATGTCTCACTGAACTGTATTCTCTCTGGAACTCACTCTGTAGACCAGGCTGGTCTTGAACTCAGAGATCTGGCTTGCCTCTGCCTCCCAAGTGCTGGGATTAAAGGCCTCTATGACCACCTCCTGGTTTGAGCTTACCTTAAGAGTACAACTCTTCGGCTGGAGAGATGGCTCAGCGGTGGCTCACAACCATCTGTAATGGGATCTGATGCCCTCTTCTGGTGTGTCTGAAGTTAGCTACAGTGTACTCATATGTATTAAAGAAATAAAGAAATATCCTGTTTCAAAAAGCAAAGAAGCAAACAGAATAGGACACTTAAAAAAAAAAAAAAAAGAGTACAGCTCTTACGTCTGAGTGAGGAGACAAATAGGAGCTTCTAAATGGACTCTAGGGTCAGCTAAGGAGGCACAAATGAATCAACTCCAAAAATGTTTTCCTGGACTGAAAATGTTGGTAAAAGTGCTACATTACATCAGATATACCAGGGTGTTTGTGCTATGCAGCTTCTCAAAGTGCTAGGAAGATAGAGAGACCTTTCAGTGCTGGGAAAAACAGGGGTATTCGGAAGCCAAGCTTTTGATATTACATTTCCCGATAAAAGAGTTGGTTTCTTTTAAGAAAAAAGTTCCAGGTCACTATTTATTTATTTTATTTCTGAATTGACTTCAGAGGGAAAAACCAGAAAACAAAGAAAACTGATTGTCACTGTTAGAAAAAAAAAAGCATTCCTTAGATAAACCTCGATTTTTTTGTACTGGACTGGGGAGATAGCTCAGTGGTAAAGGGCATGGTGAGTCCACAGTGCTATGAAGTACAGGAAAACAGAATAGAATATGTTAGTCTTGGTGGTGAACCCCAACGCTGGCACTTGGGAGGTAGAGGTGGGATCAGGAGCTCAAGGCTAATTTTGGCTACACGGCTAGTTGGGCTGCAGGAGGCCCTGTCTCAGCCCTTCCCCTCCTTCTACAAACAAAAGCAAATAAATAAATTTAATAAATAATGACTTGGTTGGGGTACAGTACAGTGATACAGTACTTGTATAGTACATGAGAGGCAAACAAAACAAAACATACAACAAACAAAAAGCTAAAGCCAAGACTGGTGTCTCAGAAGAGCTGAGAGTGTTCCAGATCAATTGCACCAGGCAGGACTGAATCTCCTGTGAAGAATGTGCTTAGGCAAGCATGGCAGCTCATACTGGCAATTCCAGCCCTTGGGAGGCTGAGACAGAGGGACGGGTTCCAAGCTAACCTCATCTACATAGCACAAATGAAGCCAGCATGGGCCTCTCTCTAAAAAAAATAAAATAAAACAAAATAAAATAAATAAAAATGTGTTCATGATCTGGAAGCCACCCCACTTCTGGTAGGGCCACTCTATTGAAGTCTGTTTGGGCAGTACCATGTCCACAGAAAAGAACCCGGTGTCTATCTGTCCTGCCACTCCAAAAGGCAATCCAAAGATCCAGAAATGGGCTTAATCTGGGCTATAGGAGGATTCCTGGCAGTAAGATAAAAGCCAGCATTCCTTGGAAATTTGTGAGACTCATTTCCATCCACCCAAAGGAGTCATTTCTCTTACTCTGGCAGAAGGACAGTGGCTATCTGTGGTGCCCATTGCTCATCAAAGCTCATGCTGGCCTTCTCTCAGTATCCCAAGTACCTGTTACCTATTTCAAGGCCCATGCTGGCATCCCAGACCTTCTTACCCACCCTACCTAAACTCCCTTCAGCTTCCTTTTGGTCACTACTCCTTCTCCTCATTACCCTGCTATTCTTGCTGTGTTTGTTCTCCTTCCCGCCCCTCCACTTTCCTCTCTGCGCCTGCTTCTTTCACTATGTTTTCTTTATTCTTTAGGCCCTGTTATTCTCCCCTCTTCTCAGAGATAGCTCTGACTTTGGTCTGCTGGCCATGTTCAGTTTACTTTTTTCTTTGCTCTGGACTCTTCCAGAGCCTCTGGCTGAACTCTCTCTCTCTCTCTCTCTCTCTCTCTCTCTCTCTCTCTCTCTCTCTCATATCTACAAAAATCCTTTCCCCTTAATCATACCATGGGGCCATCATGTCGTCAGTTTTTTTTTCTTTTTCTTTTTTTTTCTTTTTCTGAGACAGGGTTTCTCTGTGTAGCCCTGGCTGTCCTGGAACTCACTCTGTAGACCAGGCTGGCCTTGAACTCAGAAATCCAACTGCCTCTGCCTCCCAAGTGCTGGGATTAAAGGTTATGTCATCAGTGTATATAGTAGGTAATATATATCAAGAAATTCATTCATCTCTTTTAGGTTTTCCAGTTTGGTAGAATACATTTATTTATTTATTTATTTTTAAAGATTTATTTATTTATTTTATGTGAGTACACTGTTACAGTCTTCAGATACACCAGAACAGGGCATCTGATCTCACTATAGATGGTTGTGAGCCACCATGTGGTTGCTGGGAATTGAACTCAGGAACTCTGGAAGAGCAGTCAGTTCTCTTAACGGCTGAGCCCTGAATATAGGTTTTTAAAGTATGTCATTTTGATTCTTAGTATGTACTTGTTGTCTATTGCAATGTTCTCCTTTTCACCTCTGATTTTATTTTATTTTATATTTATTTATTTATTTATTTATTTATTTATTTATTTTGGTTTTTTGAGACAGGGTTTCTCTGTGCAGCCCTGGCTGTCCTGGAACTCACTCTGTAGACCAAGCTGGCCTCGAACTCAGAAATCCGCCTGCCTCTGCTTCCCAAGTGCTGGGATTAAAGGCGTGCTCTACCACCACCTGGCCATCTCTGATTTTATTAATTTATATCTTCTTTCTCTGTTTTTTTTTACTTAATTTAACTAAAACTTTTTGTCAGTCTTCTGATTTTCTCAAAGAATCAACTCTTTGTTTCATTGAGTTTTGTATCTTTGTTGTTGTTTCTGTTTCATTCACCTCCATTCTGAGTGTGAATGTCTCTCTTTGGGTGTTGTTTCTGTTTCATTCACCTCCGTCCTGAGTGTGAATGTCTCTCTTTGGGTGTTGTTTCTGTTTCATTCACCTCTGTTCTGAGTGTGAATGTTTCTCTTTGGGTGTTGTTTCTGTTTCATTCACCTCCATTCTGAGTGTGAATATCTCTTTTTGGGTGTTGTTTCTGTTTCATTCACCTCCGTTCTGAGTGTGAATATCTCTTTTTGGGTGTTGTTTCTGTTTCATTCACCTCCGTTCTGAGTGTGAATATCTCTTTTTGGGTGTTGTTTCTTGTTGTTATAGAGCTTTTAGGTGTGCTATTAAGTTCCAAATATGAGATCTCTCGAATTTTTTTGATGTAGATAGAGTGCTATGAATTTGCTTCTTAGAACTGCCTTTGTCCCATAGATTTACTTGTGTTTTCACTCTCATTTAGTTTTAAAAAGTTTTTAGTTTTCTTCTTGATTTCTGTCTTGATCCATTTCTCATTCAGCAGAGAACTGTTCAGTTTCCATGTATTTGTAAGCTTTCTGTTGTTGTTGATACCCAGCTTTAATCTATGGTAGTAAGTAGGATGCAAGGTGTTATTCTAATTTCCTTAAGTCTTTTGAGATTTCCTTTGTGTCCAAACATGTCAATTTTGAAGAAAGTTCCATGGGCTGATGAGAAGAAAGTTTATTCTTTTGTATTTGGGTGACACACGTTCTGTAGATATTTTCATTTGATTTATGATGCTATTTAACTCCAGCATTTCTTTTTTTTTTTTTTGGGGGGGGGTGGTCTGGATGACCTGTGTATTGGCAAGATCTTTACTGTGTGAGATTCAGTACATGATTTTAACTGTACTGGTTTTTCTTTTATGAATTCGGGAGCCCTTGTATTTGGTACATAATGTTTAGAATGGCAATATCCCCTTGGTGAATTTTCCTTGGATGATATGAAGTATCCTTCCCTATCTATTCTGATTCATTTTGGTTGGAAGTCTATTTTGTCAGATATTAATATGGCTATGTCTCCATTTTAATGCTAACTTCTTGGGTCTACTTGCTTGGAATACATTTTTTCCTCTTTTATTCTAATGTGATGTCCTTGATGGTGAGATGTGTTTCTTGGATGCAGTAGAAAGATGAATCCTGTTTTCTAATACAATCTGCTAGTCTTTTATTGGTATTGAGAGTCATCAATGAACAGTGTTTATTGATTCTTGTTATTTAGTTGTTATGGTGTGGGTTCCCCCACTCTTGTGATGTACTGCTCTAGAATTATTTATTCCTGTGACTTCTTGGGTGTCTGTTAACTTCTACAGATTGAAGTTTTCCTTCTAATGCCTTTTGTAGAACTGGATTGATAGAGAATTACTGCTTACTTTTGGTATCATGTAATGCTGTCTTTTATTCATTTTATTTTATGTGCCTTGGTGTTTCGTTTGCATCCCTGGGGTGTCAGATCCCCTGGAACTGGAGTTAAAGACAGGTGGGTGTTGAGAACTGAACCTGGGTCCTCTGGAAGATTAGCCCTTTCTCTTAATTGCTGAGCCATCTCTCCAGACCCTCATGGAATGCTTTTTTTTTTTTTTTTTTTGTCCATTGACTGTGATAATTTTACTGGGAATAGTAGTATCTGTGCTCTCTTAGACTTTGTAGACTATTTGTCCTGGTCTTTCCAGCTTTTAGAGTCTTCCTTGAGAAGTCAGGTGTAATTGTAATGGCTCTGCCTTTGTATGTGACTTTGTCTTTGTCTTTTGCATTTTTTTTTTTCGAGATGGGGTTTCTCTGTATAGTTCTGGCTGTCCTGGAACTCACTCTGTAGACCAGGCTGGCCTCGAACTCAGAAATCCGCCTGCCTCTGTCTTTTGCAATTTTTAATATGCTTTGTTCTATACATTTAGTGTTTTATTATATGCCAATAATATTATTATATTATAGCTATATATTATATAACTTATATTATGTATTATATTATATAATATATATAGTAATATATAATAATATTATGTGTCTGGTGTTGTCTATTTGGTATTGTAATTACTTCTTGCACCTTGATAGACATTTCTTAATCCAAGCACTTGAAAGGCAGAGGCAAGGGGATCTCTGATTTCAAGGTTAGTGTTGTCTACAGCCAAGGCTAAAGAGAAACCTTGTTTCAAAAGAACAACAAGCTGGGTGGTGGTGGTGCACACCTTTAATCCCAGCACTTGGGAGGCAGAGGCAGGTGGATTTCTGAGTTCCAGGCCAGCCTGGTCTACAGAGAAACTCTGTCTTGAAAATACCAAAAAAATAAAAAATAAAAAATAAATAAATAAATAAAAATAAAAAGAACAACAACAACAGGTGTGTGCTACCATGATTGGCTCTTCAGTTTGGGTTTTCTTTTTTACTTTTTTCTAAAAGATTTATTTATTTATTTTATGTATATGAGCACACCATTGCTCTCTTCAGAGACTCCAGAAGAGGGCATCAGACCCTACTACAAATGGTTGTGAGCCACCATGTGGTTGCTGGGAATTGAACTCAGGACCTCTGGAAGAGCATTTGGTGCTCTTAACCCCTGAGTCATCTCTCCAGCTCCCAGTTTTGGTTTTCTCTAGTGATTCTTTTTCTGCGGTCACATCCTGAGTTATTTATATTATTCCATTCAACAATTCCTTTGTGTCCTCACAGTCTTCACTAAGGGATTTATTGATGTCCTCTTTATGGTTCTTAGACATATCCATAATTGCTATTTTGAAGTCCTCATCTTGTGCTCCATCTATAATCCACTTCGCAGGGCCTATATAATAGAGTTCTTGTGTTTTGGTGGAGAAATAATGTCCTGGCTGTTTATGTTTGTGTTCTCACACAGGGATCTAGGCTTCTGGAATTGTGATGTTTGAGGTGTTTCTTAGTGTTTATTTGTCTTTGTGGGGTGGATCTTCCATGCTTTGGTGTTGTTGCCCTCTCGGGATCCCAAGCAAGTGTGGTGGCTGTGGAGTCCCTAGTAGAGAATGCAGGTCAGAAGGTTGCAGGAAAGAATGGAAATGGGCTAGGAGAAAAGGCTGAGAGGGCATATTGGAAAGAGCCAAGGGGACTGGGTTCACACCTTTATAAGTTCCCAGGAAGAGAGGTGTGGTGGAAGGAGAGGATCCTATAAGCAAGCTGTTACAGGTCTAAGAGTCAGTTTGGTCAGAGCATAATGGAGGGCAAGAAGGATAGCTAAGGTCTCATATCCAAACCCCAGCCCAGTGTGGCGTGCAACTACCAGCTCTGACTTCACTCTTGACTGACATCCATTCCTCTGGAGTTGTTCTTGTGAAAACAATGACTGTACCTCTTTCCATTTTACTTGACCATAAATACCCACCTCCTACTCTAGTCATGTCGTCTCCAGGGACCACACTGGCATCAGGTCACCAGCTCTACCTTTCCTCTTTTATCCCAATACTTCCCAGGAACACTTGTTACCTATTAGATCCAAAAATGACCATAGCACTTTGTACTGGCTGGTTTTGGGTGTCAACTTGTCACAAGCTGGAGTTATCACAAAGAAGAGAGCTTCAGTTGGGAAAGTGCCTCCATGAGATCCAACTGTGGGGCATTTTCTCAATTAGTGATCAAAGTGGGAGGGCCCCTTGTGGGTGGTGCCATCTCTGGGCTGGTAGTCTTGGGCTCTGTAAGAAAGCAAGCTGAGCAAGCCAGGGGAAGCAAGCCAGTAAGGAACATCCCTCCATGGCCTCTGCATCAGCTCCTGCTTCCTGACCTGCTTGAGTTCCAGTCTTCACTTCTTTTAGTGATGAACAGCAGTGTGGAAGTATAAGCTGAATAAACCCTTTTCTCCCCAACTTGCTTCTTGGTCATGATGTTTGTGCAGGAATAGAACCCCTGACTGAGACAGTTTTAAATGAACTGCTTTACCTCAGGTGTGACTCCCTTCAAGTGAGATGCATCCCGTGCCATTTGGAGGTTGGTTCCTGAGAGGTAGAGAGAATCTCTGGGCTGGAGTCTGAGGAGTCCTTAGCTCATTGGGAGAGAAATCCTCTGCCTTTGAAGACAGTGACTGCAGGGTGCTTCCCTAGCAAACCAGATGGGCCTGGTTATAGCCCCTAGGGTTGAGAGGAGGCCAGGAGAGGGTGTGGGTTGACAGCAAGCCTGTGGCTGGAGACAACAGATCTGTACTTGGGCCAAGAAGCTTCCTGAACTGTTCTGGTAAATGTGATAAATGGGGACATTGTGGACCCTTCAGTAACTCATGCCATGGTAGATATTTCTCGTGTTGGTTGTTTGTGTGAATTCCAGGCCACCTGGGCTACAGGGTGAGACCCTTGTTCAAATGTGAAAAAAAATTAGCCACTGTAGGAATCAAATTTAGAAATATTTACCACTGGGAGTGGGAGAGCTGGCTCAGGAGTTATGACACTGGCTGCTATTTCAGGAGCCCAGGTTTGGTTCTGAGCACCCACAATTACCTGTAACTCCAGTTCTAGGGAATCTGACTGCCTCCCTCCCCCCTCCCCCCCTTTTTTGGCCTCCACAGGCACAGCATGTAAACAGTACACTTGCATACATGAAGGTAAAATACTTAAATACACAAAATAAAAATAAATACAACTTTAAAAATATATGTAGAAGACTGTAGCTGGGGAAAGCAGTGTAGTGGTGGAGTGCTCGGATGGCACGCGTCAGTTCCTAGGCTCAGTCCTTAGCACTGTGGCAGCATATGCTCACACAAAGACAAAACAGGGAGAGGTTCTTTTGGTAATATAACCTTACTCTAATTGTAAAAATAATCATCAGATAACTCATTTATATACAAGCAAAGAAATCTATATGTATTCATGAGTCTGTTAGGAATTCCCAAAAGGCTTTTCCAGCTGCACACCTTCTGAGCACTAACAAGGTTAGGAAGGGCCGAACTTTTTGCCCCCTTGTGGTTGTAGAGAGGTATGAACCTGTACATTGAGCCATATGTGCATCAGAATATTTTATTTTATTTTGTTTTTCAAGACAGGGTCTCTCTGTGCAACAGCTCTGGCCATTCTGGATCTCGCTTTGTAGACTAGGCTGGCCTTGAACTCACGGAGATTGGCCTGGTTCTGCCTCTGGAATGCTAAGATTAAAGGCATGTGTCACCATACATGGCTAACAAGTGTTGTTATATAAGATGTATTATTACATTATGTATACTATTGCACTATGTGTAATATTACATTATATGTGTATATTATTACATTATGTGTAATCTGGCATCTGGCAGTAGTGGCTCATGTATGTAATTTTTTTTTTTTTTTTTTTTTGGTTTTCGAGACAGGGTTTCTCTGTATAGCCCTGGCTGTCCTGGAACTCACTCTGTAGACCAGGCTAGTCTCAAATTCAGAAATCCACCTGCCTCTGCCTCTCAAGTGCTGGGATTAAAGGTATGCGCCACCACCACCACCCGGCCATGTATGTAATTGTAACACTCAAGAAACTAAGAGCAGGACGTCTGCCATAAGCGTCAGGCTGTACTAAGCTACACAGGAAGATCTATCTTAAAATAAAAGAACCAGAGCAGGTGTGGTGACTCACATCTATAATCCTAGCACATCAAAGAAGTAGGCAAGAGGACCATGAGTTCAAGGTCATCCTTGGGCACAGAGGGAGTTGGAAGATATCCTGGGCTTTGTGAAATCTTGTCTCAAAGAAGCCAAAAAAAAAAAAAAAAAAAAAAAAAAAAAA
>JADRCD010191957.1:6394-22153 GCA_019843815.1 Montemys delectorum
TGTGTGTGTGTGTGTGTGTGTGTGTGTGTGTGTGTGTGTGTGTGTATGTGTGTGTGTGTATGTGTGTGTGCATGTATACATATATATGTATATATATACACTATATACACACATACATATATATACATATACACATACATATATATACATATATATGTATACATACACACACACACACACACACATTTTTTTTTGAACCTCTGAGTACCGTTTCCTGGTGCTCCTGTGTGTTGTACATCATTATTCTCCATAGTTGTAAATATTAAAATTTTTGACATTTATTTTAATAAACCCTTCTGAATATTATGGGGTTATAGAAATACATTTTCTTTAGAGGAGGTTTTTCCAAATGATGTGCACAACTTTTCTTCGCCTAATAACCAAGCAGCAAGTGTGCAGTCATAGTGCTGAGTTGGGAAGTGGGATGTAGACGCATGATTACAGGGATGGAACGAACTAGAATTCTTTAGAATGACCTGAGCTAAGAACCAGGAAGTTCGTGCGCTCATCCTTCCTCATCTCTGTCCCTTGGGCAAACGTTAGCACTCGCCGTCTCTAGAGCTACTACAGCTGAATAAGACACACTCTCTTCAAAGAACTTAGTTTATTTTTGGGGGTGGGGGTCGAGACAGGGTTGTTTTTTTCATTTACTTACTTAATCTTCTTCCATCTATTTTATATAAACTTTTCAAACAATTTAATGATCAGTTGTTTTGTGACAGGTAACTAATGCAGTTAACAAATTTACATACTTGATTAAATTACTGGCTTTATGCTAAAAACACAAACCAGGTAAAACAGCCTATTAATGTATTTACTGGTGACTTCAGCCTCATTCCAGGATCTAAGGATGCTGAAGATTAAAGTGCAGATGAGGCAAGGCAGCAGTGTTTAAATTGAAACTCTAGGTTAAGTAGGGATCAGATTTCTAACTTTAAACTCAACCGTAGCTAATCAGCAGATCTTATGTACCCTTGGTGCTCCATATAGTTCGGGTGACATTGGCCTTGACAAATGGATTTGCCTGGAGAGGGGAAAGACTGGGGTCATGAGGGGCGGGGCATTGGGTGAGTGTGGAATGAGCCCTGATTGGACAACAGGGAGAAGCAGCTAACACTGGGGACTGCTCATCTGCTCCCTTAGAGATGGGCTGAGGAGGAGCTTCCCTGCCTTCCAGAACTTCCAGAGCTCTGTTGAATGTCGAGCTGGGGGAAGCATGTGAACTCTCTTGTTTTTAAGTTCGAATTGCAGATAACAAGAATTTTATTTGTTACTTTTTTTTCATTGGAACACAGGAGCCTTAATTCAAAGAGTTGCTACCTGAAAGAGAAGGACATGGCAGTATGAACAGTGACTAGGAGCGGTGACTCATTCCCTCCTGTGGGTCTGGGCCTTGGAGAGTTCTGCTTTTATTTGACTCCCAGGAAGATGAGCACAGGCTGAGCTCGGGTGGAGGGGCAGGAGGGCCAGCATGTTAGGAGCTGGTGCTGATGAGAGTAAAGTATGGAAGGACGTTGATCCATTCAGCCAAGCAGAGGGAGCAGGAAGGCTGGACGCTGTGATGGCCATGCACGGCTTGGCCGCTGGCCACTGTGATGGTCATAGTGATGGAGCTGTCTGCTCTGGGCCTGTGACTTCATTCCCTGTACAAGTTATAAATTACTGCTGGCCTTAATGAATAAATGGCTCTTTGAGGAATATACTTTAAGCAATATTAAACACAAAGGAGATGTTTTCAATTGAATTTTTATTTCTTTGAAATAAGAGGTTCTTCTTTGATTTCTTCTCCAGCATTTATTGATAAAACTAATTTACCTAGTGAATGGAGGAGGAAGGGAGGCATCTGGCTGAGCAGTCAGATGTGTTTGAATTTAAATGTACATTTCAAGTTTATATTATGTAAGTGTAAATAAAAAGTGTTATTACATCTGTAAGATCTATTCTTTTTAAAATTTATTTTAAAACTTATTAAATTTTATTAAACTTACTTTAAAATTTATTTATTTATTTATTTATTTATTTATTTATTTATTTATTTAATGTATATGAGTACACTGTAGCTGTCTTTAGACACACCAGAAGTGAGTCATCATGTAGTGAATTGAACTCAGGACCTCTCAGTGCTCTTAACCACCCCAAGATCTATTCTTTTCTGTTAATGAATATACTTTATTTTGTAACTAGTCTACTTGAGTTCTTAAAGGTACTCTTTTCTAGTAAGGAAATTGCCTTGTTTTGAATAACTGGTCAGTTGTCTGCATTCAGAGGTCCTTAGATAGAGCTGTCTTTGTGAAGACAGAGGTGAACTTTTAAATAGGAATGATAGAACACAAACCTATAGCTTTGGGGAGCACAGGACCACTGTTTTAGTTGCCTCTTCCCACGTAGGAAGAGCCAGCCCAACAACCAGCAACTGCTGGAATACCTGACCAGCTATCATGCTGGCACAGCTGCCCTGGTACTGACCTAGAGGCAGCATGCATGAAGGCCTGTGCCATCTTCTCACCAGGCCCCTGGAAACAGACCCACTGCCTTCTCTCACTTGAGACCCTTGTTAGTGTCCATGGTGTAGCTGCCTAGAGGTGGTTCTAAGGGTTTCATGAATACGGTCAGGAGTGTGCGCTTCAGTGTTTTAACTGTAAACTTTGTTCTCAGGCCGTGTCCCCTGCTCTACGCTCATCCAAGATGCCTACTGTTGGGACTGAGGAGCGGCCCCCTGGGAAAGACGGAAGAGCTGCTGGCCCTTACCCTCCAAGTAGGTGCCGGAGTCTAAGCTGACATGGCTACCACTGAGAATTAAATAAGCTAGTGCTTCTGAGAAGGCAGGAAGCTTGTCAGAGACAGAAACCATCCTCATTTGATGTCATTCTGCTTTGTTTAGAGGGCAGGAGGTTCTGTTGGAGGTCACATCCCTCAGTGGGTCACAAGCTACACACTTAACTTCAGATATTGCTACTCAGAGAAGTTACAGAAAACACTTCTGCTTTCAAAATTTTAGTTGACTTATAGACAGTGAATGAGAAAGGAGTTGTCATGCAGTTTTAGACTCTCATTGAGGCCGCTGCACATGGGGTGGGGGGCAGAAGTAGTGCAGTCTTTACCTGAGGAATGTGAGCCCGCAGCAAGGAAAGTCAGGGTGGCCCGCACACCCTGAGGGACATGCACCCACTGCACATCACCCTGTGATTCATGCTCATTTGCTTTTAGCTGGTATTGAGAACAACTTGAGGGAAAAACTGCCATGTCACAGGATGAGTCAGAAAGTTTTATGACCCTATAAATGTAGTCTGACTCGCTCAGATGTAGAAGTGGGACGTGTGCAGAGATTGGACTGTGACAGTTTAAGTAAATCCACAGCTTCTTACTCAAGCAAGCCATGGAGGAAATGAATAGCCAGCCAATCACTGTAGGGTTTTTAATTAACATGAGAGAACATGTACTTATAGGGTAGGTCAGGTGATGACCTTTACGTGTACTAATAAGACAGTTCTTTCTGTTTCCTTATGAGGGAATACAGCAGGAGACATCACAGTGTCTGAAGATGTAGCCAAGGCTGGCCACTCACTGCAGCCATCCTGAAGGGTGGTCATTAGACTGTGTAGTAGTGTTTCAGTTTTTTAAAAAGATGATCACTTTAGAGTGGACTCAGCACTCATCTGATGCTAAAGTACAGGCTGCAGTGATGAATTAAAATATAGCACCAAAGTAAAGAGCCAGCAAGGTCCAATGCAAGGCCTAAGTGAACCTGTCATGGGAGGGAGTGTCAGAGACGCCACAGTGTTCCCTCCTCAGCAGGAGGCTGAGCAGTGAAACAGCATGGCATGTTTTCATCTCTGCTCTGCTTTCTTGACTGCTGGTGAGCTGTGATATGAAACCGGCAAGGGCACCACCCAGCAGAATACCAAGACTGGGGCAGGCTGGGGCAGCGCTTGTACATCTCCTGGTGACACCCATGGAAGTCATTTTGTTAAGGAGTTTCTACTGAGCTTAACATATCAGGCGCCATTGTAATGTAGCCGAGGGTGAGAAGTCATAGGGCACTTCCGGGGAGCTCTAGAGGTGTGTGTTTCATGTGTACAGCTTGTGTCAGCTTGTGCCAGTTCCATTGTGTTCTGAATTCCCAGTAGCCACTTGTAGTTAGTACATCAGAAAAAAGGAAAGGATCCTGTATTGCTAATTTGTATATGTAACAATGAAAGATCAATACACTGAGCAGACCAGTTGCCCATGGAGTTCTTTGAAATTATATCTTTTTGAGGAATGAATCATAGAGAAAAAAAATTAGTTAGACCATTCAGTGTGTTTAATTCTGTGCTTGGGCTTCTGCTCTGTGCTCTCAGGCAGAAGGATCCTGAGAAAGAAGCCAGTGGTTTGAGATGGGCAGAGGATGAGAGGCGTAGTAGGGCTCAGCCCTTGAGTCCTGCATAGAGTTGCCCACGCCATTTTCTAGGAGCAACATCATACTGACCAGGCATGCTGGAGGCCTGGCGTCTGATTCTCAGGCCCTCTGCTTTATCCCCATGCACCGTTCCCCTGGGTCTGCTCTCACAGCTTGTGTCTGAGCACCGTTTTAATTACAGTGCACTCCTAGTTGAGAGGTGGACACCATGTGCTGACCTCACTCCTGTGTACTGAGATGCAGTGGTGAAGTGCTCACCTGAGCCTTGCCTTCTCTGTAAGTGTGCAGGGTGAGGCTACTTACTACAGTGCAGATGGGATTGACAGTAGGGCCTCCATTAGTAGTATTTGGTGGTAAGAATGTGGATAGCACTTTAAAGTGGACCTGTGGCAGCTGAAATTCTACTTTGTCTTTGTGGAAGTGACCAGGGTGCGGAGGCTTTGAAAACATGGGGCTGTGACTGTGGCGTTAGTAAGGCGGGCAGCCTCAGCAGAGATAATCTTAACATGTTTCTTACAGGAAATTTAAAACAAAGCTATTTATTTGTCTTAACTTTTAATATGATTTTATTTTATTATTTTTAATTGTGTGATTGTATATGAGAGACAGAGAATATGAGTGTGTGTTTGTGTGTGTGTACTTGCTCACAGTACAGGTACCCGCAGAAGCCGGGGATGTTGGATCCCCTGGAGCTGGAGTACAAACAGCTGTGAGCTACCATGTATGTAGTTGAATTCAGGTCTTCTGCAAGAGCAGCCAGTGCTGTTAACTGCTGAGCCATCTCTCCAGCTTCCATAATTTTTTTGTTGTTTGAAAAGGTCTCACTGTGTAGCCCTGGCTGACCTGGAACTTGGTTAGTAGACCAGAATGGCCTTGAACTCAGAGATCTGCCAGCCCATGCCTTCTGAGGCCTCAGCATTGCTGGGATTAAAGGTGTTGCTACCATTATGTTAAAAGTTAGTCCATTCTGGAAACACACACACTGTTTTACTGTTCCCTGTTCAGCTTTCCTTCCCCACTCCTCCCATGTGCTCTGCCCTCCTCTCGCTGGCCTTGTCTCTTCCCAGACAGACTCCTTCTCCAAAGCCCTGTTTCCGTGAAGCCTTTGCTGCACTTTGAAGCTTACTGTCTGACTCAGAGAATTCTGCTTTAACTCCATGTTAAAATCATAGAGCTGTTGCCCTTTAGCTTGGTGAAATGGTAGAGGTATATGCACAGTTCTCCAGTCAACCTTTACCCTACAGTAATCTTACCCTTTGTTTGAAATAAAATGCATTGATTGGATTGAACACCTTTTTCCTGCTTTAGAGTCATAACTTGTGTATAGAGTCTCCAATAGTCGGTTGGCCTGGCCTCCTTAGTTGCAGGCATTTTCAAGTTGTAAATCCTACTATATAGTCAGCAAGCAGAGGCGAAGGCTCTGAAAGGTTACTCACGCACGCCTGTGACCCCAGCTCTAGGGTATTCATTTGCTCCCTCCCTGTAGTGAGCGGTTGGAAGTTCTCGTCTTGATGGAAAGCAAGCAAGCCTGTTTAGATCTGTTTAGTTACATCTCTAAGAGAGACTTGCTGCTAGTTGGTGGATGAGGCCCTGATGAAGGCTCTATCCCAGCCATAGCTGAGCTCTGTTGGTGGGGGTGGACCTTGGAGAATGCACAGCCAGAAGCAGCACCAAGGGCGTAAGCAAGTTCATTGTTTCCTATTAATTCCTGCTCAAGGGCTAGGTGCTTAGTTAAATGTTGGGGCTTTAAGAAAGGCAATAGCTATGGAAATGGGAACATCAAAAGTAGTAACAATCACCAACTCCTAGTTGCAAACCCAGGGCACCACCTAGCGGCCATGCTCTGGAACCTCCACTTGCATTGTATTAGGCACAGCCTCCTTTGAGAAGCAGAGCCTCTCACCTGTTGATGAACTGTTACTGGATGTTCTGACTCTTGGAAGACATTGGAAATGGGTTCTGTAAACCCTCTGCCTCCTTGCTGGGGACAGAAGCCAGGAATGTGCACAGGCTCGCTAGGCTGACTGTAAACTGTTTTCTGGCCACTGTGTGCCCTGCCCTGTTGTCAGTACCGGTAGAATCAGGGCAGTACTATGAACCCTAAGTCTAGAAAGATAGCGTGAAAGCACTCCTCAGAGAGTGGGGCTGCAGCTCAGTCGCACCAACCCCGGCCATGCTCTAGATCATTTCTGTTTTCTCTACTATTTTATAAATGGAAATGAAGATAGACTTTCATAATGTATAATGTAGGTGGATTGCTTTCACTTTCTTTTTTTTTAAAGATATTTATTTATTATTATATCTAAGTACACTGTAGCTGTCTTCAGACTCACCAGAAGAGGGCGTCAGATCTCATTACAGATGGTTGTGAGACGGCATGTGGTTGCTGGGATTTGAACTCAGGACCTTGGGAAGAGCAGTCAGTGCTCTTCACCACTGAGCCATCTCTCCAGCCCCAGCTTTCACTTCTTCTTGACTCCTCTCCTTCAGTTTTATCATAGTTAGTTACTGGAAGAAAATTGCCTGCTCTGCAGCCCCTGCTGACTGCATTAGCATCGCACCATGCCATACAACCCTGGGAAGAGGGGAGGCCCAGGGTAGTGTGGACACCTGAGGGTGACCTGTGTCTTGACATTGTGTTAGCTTGTGTGGACACTGCTGTGCCTGGCTGCTTGTCACAGCCTTTCGGAGCCTTGCTGTTAAGAGGCACTTTTAACTCTGTTTTTAGCAGTTGCAGACTTGCAAAGGATGTTTCCCACCCCTCCGTCATTGGAGCAGCATCCTGCATTTTCTCCTGTGATGAATTACAAAGATGGAGTAAGTTCAGAGACAGTGACTGCATTGGGCATGATGGAGAGTCCTGCGGTCAGCATGGTGCCCACACACCTTACGGAGTTCAGGATGGAAGTGGAAGATGGCCTAGGAAGCCCCAAACCAGAGGAGATAAAGGTAATAACCCGTGGGTGGGCTTCCCTGGGCCTGGGTGGCTTCTCAGTGGCCACCCTGAGTGCATAGGGACCATTGGAACTAGAGCCCGTGAGTACATAGTCACTCCATGACGACTCCTCCTCAACAGTGTTGACATTAGATTTTTCTTTTTACTCATTGTTGTAGAAAACTATTGCATTACAGTCAATTCTGTGCCTCGGTTTTATGAAGCTCTGAGCAACCATGGCTGGCTCCAGTTGGCTAGCGTTAAACCAACCCCATTTCATTGTCACAGGACTTTTCCTATGTGCACAAAGTGCCGCAGTTCCAGCCTTTTGTGGGATCCTCCATGTTTGCTCCGCTGAAGACGCTGCCGAGCCATTGCCTGCTGCCGCTGAAAACACCTGACGCCTGTCTGTTCCGTCCCTCATGGGCAGTTCCTCCTAAAATGGAGCAGCTCCCCATGCCCCCTGCAGCCTCTTCCATTAGAGACGGTTACAAGTATGTGCAGGACTCTACCACTTACCATATGATGCTACCTCACCATTTTCTCAGCTTGTCACAGGGCCACAGTAGCTCAGTCTCTGAGACTAGTTTTCTGCTTATTCTCCTTTTGACCATGTTGTCTTGTGTAGGACTGTGTGTTTATTTTTAAATATAGTTTCCTCTGTGTGTGTGTGTGTGTGTGTGTGTGTGTGTGTGTGTGTGTGTGTGTGTGTGTGGTGTGTGTGTGTAGACAAATTAAGATTATTTCAGAGAGCTATGTGTGATTCTAAGCTGGTGTTTGCCGTAGAATCTACACTTGGTTGGAGTTGTTGATGTTTGTTGATAGTGGGAGGAGGTTTGATTTCTATAAGGTAATGATTTCAGTGTGGGACTTTACACTTAGGTAAAGTGGTAACAGATTGAGGTTTGTTTGGAAAAAGTAAAGGTAGACATTGCTAGTGACTTGGACGTCTCGTCCTGCCCAGAGAAACAATATTTGTATCAGCAGTGCTGACTCTGCTTTCTTTGAAAGAGAGAACTTCTTACTCAGATAAAGGAAAAATTTACAAATGCAAACGTGTAGCAGGGCCTCGTGCATGTGTGGATGGATAAGCAGCTAAGTGCAGGTTGCATATGCTTTGCTCTGTCTCAATGCCGGGACTGTGGAGACCAGTGGGCTCTAGTGCATGCCCCTTCTCGGGGACAGTTATCGGACAGGGAGACTGAATAAGTATATTGTCTTATTTTAAAATGTTAACCGCTAATTCAAAGATAAGCCTTAAGAGCAAGTAAAACAAATTTCTGGTTCAGGACTCATTTTTGGCCACATGTCTGTGACAGATGCCAACAGTTTACATAGTCACTGCCAGAATCAGGAAGTGGGTGGAAAAATGACAGAAGGACTCTGGACTTGGGAGCCAAGACCACCATGCCGTGTGACAGTCCTGTCTTCTAAAAAGGCTATGTGAGCTTGAAGGGCCCTGCTCCTGGATCTTCTGCTCCTTACAGTGGGATTGTTCTCCCCAGAACTTTGGAAAAGCTCCAGCAGCCAGTGGCTGCAGACCACAGCAGGGAGGGAGAGGACTGTGTAGCTGCCCTGCAAGTGCCTGGCCTGGCTGCTGCCAAGCTCCATTTGGGCTCTAGCTCCATTTGAGCAGAGCAAGGTCCTGGAGCCTCAGCACCAGACTCTCTGGACAGGTTCTGGTAGTCTTTATGCTCTGAGTTGTCACTACACCCATTGCTCCTGCCCTGTGCCCTCTGCAGCCAGAGGTTAGACTGTGGAGCCTGTGCCACAGGAAGGTGCTTTTGTCCCCAACATCTGATGTGGCTGTGGCCAGTGTTGGCCCCTTCCATGTGGCTAGTGGGTTGTTAGCTCTGCTACACTTAAAACTAGACCTGGGGTCCCAGAGCTGCTTTACCAAGCGGGTGGAACAGCTCTGCACTGTCAGGGTCCTGCTGGGCTCTCCAGTGCTCACTGTGTTGGGCTCACCGGTCTGTCACACTCAGTACACTTGCTGATGCTTACTTCAGGCCTGCTGCAAGCCGTGTTAACTTCTTTCTCTCTGCTGACTGTCCCAGTTTTCACACACAATTGGTTTCAGTCCGTTCTTCATGAATATGGAAGAAAGAGGTTGTTTCTACCTAGGGCACAAGTGAAGTATTTAGATTTTCAGTTAGCAATCATGGTTCCTTTTTGATCCAAACTGCATAATCATTTTAGAATTTTGTTGACTAGAAAAATTTAAAGGAACCCAATGAGTGTGCAGATAGTTATTTATTGTACTGTTCAATTTCTGTAGCAGCTTTTGTCTGAACCCAAGAAACCCTGTATGTCAGGGTTTCTATAAATACTGCCTGATACCTGGGATACCTGAGATACCTGGGCCAGTGGTACAGGTTCTAAATGATTACAGGGTAGTGACTTGTGTAACTAAATGGATGTGTAGCTCACTGAGGAACACAGGCTTCATATGTCATTTGCTGTCCCTAATGCCTTGAGAGTGCACAGGCCCATGGAGTGTGCTGAGGATGTGTTTTATAATGGTAGAACATACAAAAGCTGCAGACACAGTTTCCTTTTCTGCTTACCTGCTCTCCCCAAGCCACTGCTTATGAGATAAAGCAGCCCTGTCCGTCTGGGGAATGAGAGTGAGTGTATGTAATCTGTAACCCTAAAGGATGAAGGAGACCAAAGGGACCCCTCAGGGACCTTCCCAGTGTCTGCTGAGTGACACTAAACCCTGTGCAGGACAGATGGACAAATGGGCACAACAGTCATACAGTCCTGGGGACACACAAGCTCTTACCAGGGCTGCCTTCTGAATTAGGAAAGCACAGCATTTGAGTGTGTGTTTGGTTATAGCTACTTCAATATCATTACACAATTAGAGCCTCCAAGAAAAGGGCATAGGCAGGCTCTCAGTTTCAAAGATGGCAAAGACATAGGTGCAGGGTAGATGCAAACCCAGCTCCGCAGCGCTCAAGCTAGTCTAGACTACACTCTGTGCACCTCACACAACTTCCTCCATGCCCACTACTGTGTAAGCTCCCCAACAGCTCCCCAGCAGATCAAGGTAAGGACTGTGTAGTGTGGATTATGTGGAAAGAAAGTGGTGCACACGTGCATGTATGTGTGCGTTCGTGCGTGAGAGAGTGTTCCCATGCTCTGCCTCTCTCCCCTCCTTCCCTCCGTCCTTCCTTCCCTTCCTTCTCTCCCTCCCTCTCTCCCTCCCTTCCTTCCCTCCCTTCCTTCTCTCCCTCCCTCCCTCCCTTTTTTCTCTTTCTCCCTCCCTTCCTCCCTCTCTTCTCTCTCTCCCTCCCTCCCTCCCTCCCTCCTTCCTTCCTTCTCTCCCTCCTTTTTTCTTTTTGTTTTTGAAGAGAAAATTGCAGATGCTCAGTGCAGGGCTGTGGTGTGAGGTGTGCAGGGTGGTTTCTGTACACTCGCGCACCTCCTCACTGCTACCTTGTATCTGTTGTAGTAACGTGCCTAGTGTCGGGAGCCTTGCAGACCCAGACTATCTGAACACACCACAGATGAACACGCCTGTGACACTCAACAGTGCTGCCCCTGCCAGCAACAGTGGAGCTGGAGTCCTCCCATCTCCAGCTACCCCTCGATTCTCTGTCCCCACACCACGAACCCCCAGGACTCCAAGAACTCCCAGAGGTGGGGGCACTGCTAGTGGCCAAGGGTCTGTGAAATATGACAGCACGGATCAGGGGTCACCAGCTTCTACCCCTTCTACCACAAGGCCCCTTAACTCTGTGGAGCCTGCCACCATGCAGCCAATTCCTGAGGCCCACAGTCTCTATGTCACCCTCATTCTGTCAGATTCCGTGATGAATGTCTTCAAGGACAGGAACTTTGACAGCTGTTGCATTTGCGCCTGCAACATGAACATCAAAGGGGCAGATGTCGGGCTGTACATCCCCGATTCTTCCAAGGAGGACCAGTACCGTTGCACCTGTGGGTTCAGTGCGATTGTGAACCGTAAACTTGGTTACAACTCGGGACTCTTCCTCGAAGATGAGCTGGATATTTTTGGGAAGAATTCTGACATTGGCCAAGCTGCAGAGAGACGCCTGATGATGTGCCAGTCCTCCTGCCAGTCCACCTTGCTTCCTCAGGTGGAGGGCGCCCGGAAAGCCCTAGAACCTCCCATAAGCCTCCTCCTCCTCCTCCAGAATCAGCACACACAGCCCTTCGCTTCTCTCAGCTTCCTGGATTACATCTCCTCCAACAGTCGCCATGCCCTCCCCTGTGTGAGCTGGACGTATGACCGGGTGCAGGCAGATAACAATGATTACTGGACAGAGTGCTTCAACGCACTGGAACAGGGGAGGCAATACGTGGATAACCCCACAGGTGGGAAAGTGGACGAGGCTCTGGTGAGAAGTGCCACTGTACACTGTTGGCCGCACAGCAATGGTAGGTGTCCCAGTTCAGACTTCAATCAGAAGTTGTCTTCTGCAGATCATGGCCAGGGGCCAGAAGTGAGGGCTGGGCTGTGTCCTCTACCGTGGGTGTGGGTGTGGGTTTGGGTGTGGGTGGGCTGCCTTCTGCTGAAGCTTTTGGGGACAAGTAACTGCCTCCCAAGACTTTGCCATTCCATTCCATCACAAACACATGGTGTATGCTGCCAGCTTGTGGCCAAGTGTGTAAAGTGTGATGGTCAGCGTTCCTGCCTATAGGTATTCATTCAGTCACCCTACAGTATGCAGTTGCCATGGTGTCTCTTCCTGAGACTGGCCACACATGTCCTGAGTATTTTCTCCTTATGGTTTCCCAATGTGCTGCGTATCAGTGACCACATATAACTTTCCTGTGGTTACAGGGGCACATCCCAGGGGCGTGAGGTATTTTAAATTGTCAGTCAGCCCATGGTCTAGCTGAGTAGTAGGGCCCGTGGTTTGCATGTGTGAAGCCCGTGGTTCAGTGCCTAGAACTGTGGGGAGAAGGGGAAACCTACCTTCAGTTGACAACAGTGTTTGGAGTTAGGCTGTAAAATGCTGAGCAGGCAGCTCCCCTGCTGCTTTGGGATTCATCCAGGCATAAATGGTGACCAAGGCCAAGGCCCCTGCCTCTTGGACTTTGTAAGCTGTTTATATATTAAATAAGCACACTGGAAGCTTGCAGAAGCAAATTGTAAGTGACGGAAACATGAGGCAGAGGGACACACACACACACACACACACATACACACACACACCCGTGTGGGTAGGTTAGGGTTGTCCCTAAGCAGGCAGTTGCAGTTACACTGAGCTCTCTGATACTCGTGTCTCACAGGGAACTGAAAGGCCTGAGAAATGAGGGCCACCATGGGGCAGAGGCTTCATCCAAAGAGCAGAACAGATAATCAGTCATGGAAGGTATTTTTAAAACAATAGTGACTTCACATTTGTGAAGGTAAATGGAAGACAGACAGAGTGTAGGGTGAGGGAGAGAAAGTACCAAGGACAGATCCAAATCTGAAACCAATAGAACTCAGCAGCTGGGACTGGAGAGGCAGCTTAGTGGCTAGGAGCCTGTATTTGTGCTTGCGGGTGTAAAGACAGGGGAATCTCTGAATTTGAGGCTACCCTGACCTACATAGCAGTTCCAGGCTAGCCAGGGCTGTATAGTGAGACCCTGCCTTGGGGGGTGTGTGGGGGGGGAAAGCACCTGTACTCCCAGGTAAAGGACCTGAGTTCAGTCCCCAGCACCCACATAAAGGTACCCACAAAAACCTGTAACTGTAGCCTCGGGGGATTTGGTGACCTCCTCTGGCCACTGGGCACCTACACTCCTGTGCTGGTACCCACATGCAGGCACACATGCACGCATGTGATAAAACTTTGTAAATTTAGATTTAGGTGTATGAAGGTTTCGCCCACATGTATGTCTGTGCACCATGTGCATGCCTGGTGTCAGCAGAGGTTAGAGGACCCCACTGTGCTGTAACTACAGATGGTTGTGAGCCACCATGTCGGTGCTGGTACTGGTACTTGAACCCCATTCTTCTGCAAGAACAAGTGCTCTTGACTCCTGAGCCATCTCTCCAGCCCCAATTTAAGATATTTTAATAGAAGAAATAGTTACATGATGAAAAGAAAATAAATAATGGCTTGCTTAGGGTGGGAAGAAGTAGTTCCGTTTCAGAACTGTCTAGAGAGTAGTTCAGGGCCTCTTTCTCTATAAAGCACCCAGGGTTTCCCAAGGGTATTTTACAAAGTTTTCTAGGTCTCTTCCTTTTTGTTCCCTTATCCTCAAAACAATGATGTGTAAATGAAAGGAATGTGCTAACGAAGAGACTTTGTGCCTCTTTGTCTTCTGAAGAACCTTGGGAACAGGTTTACATGATTCGAAAAGTAAGATCTCTTTACTTCTTTCCCAGTTTTTCAGTTGAATGCTTCCAAGTAGTGTGGCCTACTTCTCTCTTTACTCTTGTTAGCAGGTCACCAGCTCTGCCCTTTCATTTGGAAGAGCCTTTCTCTTGACTCCCAGGTTGCCCATCTCCTATAACGGAGACACAGGATGGCATCTGGGGGCCATGCTGCCCTGACCCCATCCTTGTCCTTTGCTCTGTTCTCCTGCCACAGTGCTGGACACAAGCATGCTCTCATCCCAAGACGTGGTGCGCATGCTGCTGTCCCTGCAGCCCTTCCTGCAGGATGCCATCCAGAAGAAGCGCACGGGCAGGACCTGGGAGAACATCCAGCACGTGCAGGGGCCGCTCACCTGGCAGCAGTTCCATAAGATGGCGGGGCGCGGGACCTACGGTGAGCAGGCCTTGGTGTTTGAATTTCCTTTGTGCTTCCGTGCTCTTGTTGCTGCAAGTCGTGGCCTCCCTGGTCTTTCTCAGTCATATTTAGGTTTCCTGAAAGAGCTCGGCCTCTGCCCACGGTGCCTGTCACCGGGCTTCTGTGTCTGCGCAGCCTCCTGCTCCATGGCCAGGATCCCTGTTGTACTCAGGCACCCTGAAGCAGTGTGCCTGTTAAGTAAGCCTGCCTTGCTGCCTTCCGCCCTTTCTAAGATGGTCTTGTGAAGCTCTTCATCAGGTCCATTTGGTGAGCTGATAGCAGGAGGCCTGTAGAGCGCGTACCAGGTTCCCATGGCTCAGACACTCAGAGTATCAGGAACTGGCAAGCATCCCCCTGGGAAGAGCCTCGTGTTCCTTCCTAAACAACACTTTCTTCCAGGTTCGGAAGAGTCTCCGGAGCCGCTGCCCATCCCCACTCTGCTGGTGGGCTACGACAAGGAGTTCTTGACCATCTCCCCCTTCTCCTTGCCCTTCTGGGAAAGGCTGCTCTTGGAGCCGTATGGGGGCCACCGTGATGTTGCTTATATTGTGGTGTGTCCAGAAAATGAGGCCTTGCTCGAAGGAGCCAAAACTTTCTTCAGGGACTTGAGTGCTGTATATGAGGTGAGCATGTTGTGGGGCTCCCTCTCTGATATGAGGCCTGCATCTGGCTGTTATTGATGGAACAAACCTGGAGCTCGAGCTGAAAGAGAATTTGTTATGAATAGAGATGACTCATGGGGATTGTAGACATAGGATCATGCTCTGTTGTGCTTTAGCACTACGTTCATCTTAATACTAAAATTTGGTAGATTAGAAAATTTGGTAGCCATATTGATATGTGAAGCAGGAAGGTAGTTTTGCATTTAGTGTGTAAGCTCCCACAGTTGGGAGAGGCCTGACTTCTGGGTCTTGTGCTGTGGTAGGCCTGGCTCATGTAAGCCCAGTACCAGGGTGCTGACAGTGTTTCCTAAAGTGCTTAGGATGCTGGCTAGCACCTATGAGTGCTGCAGAAGTGTTTACAGGTGGCTGTCCTAGGACAGAGCTCACACTGCGTGAACAGGGATAGGTGAGCTGAGGGCATGCTGACATACAGTGAGTGGCACTGTTAAGCACGAACTTTTGGATGCTGTCACTCCTGACCATTGCCTGCTCTGTGGGCATAAGACACTGTTGAGTCACAATTGAGCTATCACAGGCGACTTGTTTCCCTTCTGAATGACCTTCCCGCCTGATCCAGAGTTTCATGGCTGACTGGTCTGTTCAGCTATACCACTCCTACTCTGAAGGAGCCACAGCCAGTAGGCCCTCTTGCTCATGACAGTATCATCTGAGAGTGTTGGGTTTTCTGTTGTGGCTAAAGCACTGATGAAAAGCAACCCAAGCAGGAAAGGGTTTGTTTCAGCTCACAGGTTACAGCCCATTGTGGAGGGAAGTCAGGACAGGGAGCTGGAGGCAGGAACTGAAGCAGAGGCCATGGGAGGACCCTGCTTGCTGGCTGGCTTTCTCTGGCTTGCTCAGCTGCCTTTTTAGGCATCCCCCACCCCATCCCCTGCTTACAAGTCCATCATTAATCTGGAAAGTGCCCCTCAGGCCAATCTGATGGAGGTATTCCTTTATTGAGATTCCCTCTTCCCAGATTAGTCTAGGTTTTTGTGTCAAGTTGAC
>JADRCD010191958.1:0-15188 GCA_019843815.1 Montemys delectorum
AGGCATTTGGAGGGGGGAGGCAAAAGGGGTTTGTTCTTGTTTTTGTTTGTTTGTTTGTTTGTTTTGGAGAGGAATCTGGGAAAGGGAAAATGTACATGTAAATAAAGAAAATACCTAATTAAAAGAAAAAAAAGAAAATAAGTTATGAGTTAATCAACAACTCAAATATAACATATAACATTTAACATAAGTAATTCATTAGTAAATTGATTATTTTATAATGAAAATTGATAAATGTCATTTAAACAATGTGAAAGTTTCAGTCAAATTATCCAAGAATTTTTATGATTTCTTTTTCGGAAAGCAGTGTTGTTAAAATCTTCAGGTAAGAGTCTGAAGACTCGTTTTCAATACTATTCTTTGACCCAGTCAATACTATTAATTCTTAAATGTAAATAAAACTAAACAGTACTGGGGAAGTAGACATCTTTATTGCTTATATCAGCATCTAAAATGCAATTTGATTGTTTTATTTATTTATTTATTTATTTATTTATTTTTATTTATTTATTCATTTATTTAGTAGATACTTTATTTACATTTCAAATGATATACCCTTTCCTGGTTTTTCCTTTGAAAAAAAAACAACCCTGTTCCCTCCCCACTCCCCGTGCTCACCATCCCACCCTCTCCTGCTTTCTGGCCCTGGCATTCCCCTACACTGGGGCATAGAGTCTTCACAGGGACAAGGGCCTCTCCTCCCATTGATGACTGACTTGGCAATCCTCTACTATACACATGCTGCCAGAGCAATTGGTCCCATCATGTGTACTCCTTGGTTGGTGGTTGAGTCCCTGGGAGCTCTGAGGGTACTAGTTAGTTCATATTGTTGTTCGTCCTATGGGGCTGCAAACCCCTCATCTCCTTGGGTCCTTTCTCTAGCTCCTTCATTGGGGACCCTGTACTCAGTCCAATGGATGGCTGTGAGCCTCTACTTCTGTATTAGTCTGGACACTGTCAGAGCCTCTCAGGAGACAGCTATATCAGGCACCTGTCAGCTAGCATTTGCTGGCATCTACAATAGTGTCTGGATTTGATGACTGAATATGAGAAGAATTCTCAGGTGGAACAGTCTCTGGATTGTCATTTCTTCAATCTCTGATCCATAGTTTGTCTCTGCAACTCCTTCCATGGGTAGTTTTAAGTGTTTGTTAATTAAAGAAATTCCTTTTCTAAATATTTCAAGCTTTCATTTTATGTATGTTTATGTATAATTTGCAATAGTCTTATATCATATAGTAATGATAGAAAGATGAACAGATAGACAGATGGATATATAAACAGGAAGTTGGTAGGTAGGTAGGTATGTTCTGAGAAGCCCAGGAGAAATTGCAAGAATAAATGATTGGTGTATACTTTTAAGATACATTGAATGTACAGTGAAAATCTCACAGAATAAATAAAATTATTTTTTCTTTTTTATTAAACTAATAAAATTTATTTTAAAATATATAACTCAGTATTGACAATTTTTTAAGTAATCAAAATAATTTATAATAGTTAAATACCTCTTAAATATACATGATATCTTCTGAAGCTAAAAGTAATATGCACTCAACTAGTTTTTTAAACTTTATTTGAAACATTAAACATGATAGACATACAAAACAATCTCTTGTGAAGTCCTCTGTGAAAGGAAATTGTGACAAGTTTCTGATTAGACAGAAACAGTTCCATCTCCAGGGGAGAATACACAGCATAACTGTGGCTTCATAGAATGAATTGAGTAGTGTTCTCTTTCTAGTTTGTGGAGTAGTTTGAAGAGTATTGGTATTAGTTCTTCTTTGAAGGTCAGATAGAATTCTTCACTAAACCCTGCTGGACCTGGGCTTTATTTGGTTGGGAGACTTTGAATGACTGCTTCTATTTCTTTAGGGGCTCTGGGACTGTCTAGATAGTTTATCTGATTTAACTTTGGTATTTGGTATCTGTCTAGAAAATTGTCCATTTCATCTAGATTTTCCAGTTTTGTTAAATATAAGCATTTGTACTAGGATCTGTTGATTTTTTAATTTTCTCAGTTTCAGTGCTTATATCTTCTTTTTCATTTCTGATTTTGTTAATTTGAACACGTGAATTTCAAACACACACACACACACACACACACACACAATTAAGAAATAGAAATAGGAGAAACAGCATCAAGTAAGAAACCTAAAGAAAGGGGGAGAGAAGATATGAAATGGGTTGGAGGAGGGGGTAGCCAGGACGTGGGATATCATTTGAGATGTAAATGAATTAAATGATTAATTAAAAAAGAAAGAAATATAAAATGTGTTTATTATTGTACCTCTGTAGTTCAACAATGAAAGATCTAAGATAAAATTAAACAATACAATCAAATGGTTTTTTGTAGTATACATATAAGAAAAGCCATCTTAGTAGAAAACAATGGAATTTGAAGTTAGGAACTATTATTTCAGGCTAACCCTTCCTAGATACGCAACTTCACAAGTTCTTGACTACTTGAAATATGTTCAATATGATGGTGGAAAGTATAGCTAGCACTTTGCTTCTCACCTGGTGTGAACAAAGCTGAGATTACATTTTTTCCTTCTGTTTTCACAAATTATACTCTCACTGCTTCCAGACAAAGATAAAGCAGAGATGGGAAACCCTGCGTGACTTGCTTAGTCTTATGAAAGTCTACTGAGTCCATTGGTCTGTTGAATCTCAGGATTCATTCACACGGCATTCACCTTTAGCATGGTGCTTTAAGATTGGAAAGTATTAAAATGCTCCATTTCAGATGTAACTAGAAGGCAGCAAGCAACAGCTGAAGCATGTTCACAGGGAAGAAAAAGTTCCTGAGGAGTCCTTGATTCTGAGAGTATTTTGTCAAAGCTTTCTTTTTTATTGTATCTTCTTTAATTTAAAGTCCATATCTAGTTTCTATCCATAAACAAGATCTGTTTTAGATTACAAATCACTTCTGCAAGCCTCCAGATCATTGCTAAAAGCTCTCATTGCTCACTGAGAATTCTTTCCTAGTCAATTGGACTTTCTCATTTTGATAAATAGTAACTGATAATGAGCAGAATACAAAATTCTTGTACTGAATGAGGTTCCAAGGAAGAGCTACATTAATAATAGAATAAAAGAGTTGTCACTAAATCAGTGCTTTACTTCTAATGGTCAATAAGTTGAAGCAGATACAGAAATTTGTCTGATAATATGGTTGGGTTTATGATACAAATCCTTTTCACATTCAAGCAAATTACACACAGGCACACAAAAGCACATTCATACACTTGAACTATGTATAACATTCTCCAAGATTCTTATGGTTTAAATTGAACCTCTTTTGATTAAAGGAAGTTTGTTTTGTTGTTATATTTTAATTTTCATTAAAATAGAACAAATTAATTTAATGATGCATTATTGTTTACATTTAAGTAGTAGTGATGGTTAATTATATGCTTTTGAACTAATTTGGACTATTTAGGAAAGTAACAAAACCAAATACTACTTCAGTGAGCAAAGTTAAAGCATACATACTATGTATGTAATAAGTTATTTTTCTATTTTCATATATAACTATATTCAATATATATTTAATTTTTATACATTTAACATATGTGTATATGTGTGTGCTTAATATATTACACACACACATACACACACACACACACATATATATATATATATATATATATATATATATATAACTTTTTTGTTTGATTGCTGTGTATCAGAGAACAGCTATTCAAGGAAATCCTTTATGGATTTTACAGTTATTCGAGAAAATATCTTTTTTAAATATTTGATATGTGTATTTAAAAAGTGATATCAGATTTTCTTGAGAAGGAAAAAAAGCAATTTCACACTGTACAAAATGGCTTTGAGTAATATGGATGTTTTTTTCACTGTATTCTTAATTAAGAAAGATTGACACCTGTGAAGTTTCCAAGCCAAATAAAAATTCCAGAGTTTAATTAGTTTTTCTAATGGTTATGTTTTCCTGCTAGGAGACATTTACAAATCTACAAAATTTCTCAGGGAGAGTTGGAAAAGATAACTAATATTAATAATCATATTTATTACTTCTGTAAGAATCATGGTAAGTTGATATGCAGGCCCAGTACTCACATTAATAATTAAATACAGTACACTAACTGAGCAGTCTCACTCTCACCTTTTAACCCACTTTTCAGCTGTCCACTCAGTCCAGAAAGCTACTACCACAGTCCCTAACCTTGTGACACTTCACAAAAGCCTCTGGGCACTCCCACCCTTTTATGTTCCCACAGAGAGCGACCCAGTTTTGTGTTAATGTAACCTCTTTTCCAAAAGCTATACATTCTAATATCCACTTCTATTTACTACAAGCTCAGAAGACAGATTAAAAACATAAAGTAAAATGAGATGATATACAGAAATATAAGATCTTGTTTTCTGAATTCATAAATACCTTTATAATGAATTACATTTCTTCTTCAATAGGGTATTCTCATTTAACTAAATTGTTTGTAAAAAAAAAAACTCTGAGAGACACCTCAAGTACTAAATATTAATCATTTATCACATCATGAGCTACTGCATGAACACACTACTAATTACTGAGTCGAAAACTAAATCAATACAGAAGCCTCTATTTTTTTACATATCCCTAGAGGCAATGTATACACATATACACACTTTAGCCCCAAATTTACTTTTAGCCTGGCCTTTCTGGGCAATATTTTCAAGCTTTAATATGTACAGTAGGATTGTTGATTTACTGACAATGGAATGTTTTAAGTAAGTCTTTGGGTTTTCTAAAAGTAGCCCACACACACTGGCTTTTTCACATTGTCTAAATTTGGCTATTATGTTCATGGAATTATTAAAGTTCTAGGAATATGCAAGAAAGGGTCATCTGTACATAAATTTTACAAAGTAATTGAGAAGTAATTCAAAAGATACATGATCATTAAAATGCTTACTTTAAGAAGAATTAGGACCTCAACATAAAACCAGATACACTGAATCTAATCAGAGAGTGGGAAAGAAACTCCAAGTCATTGGCATGGGGTGGAAGGTAGAATTTCCTAAAGAGAACTCCAATGGCTTAGGCGCTAAGATCAAGAATTCATAAATGGAACCTCATGAAACTGAAAAGCTTCTGTAAGGCAAAGGACATAGTCAATAGGACAAATTGGCAATCTATAGATTGGGGGAAAAAAAAACTTCACTAGCTCCATATCCAATAGAGGGCTAATATCCAAAATATATGAAGAACTCAAGAAGCTAACCTCCTAAACAACCAGACAACCCAATCACAAAATGGGGTATAGAGCTAAACAGTTAATTCACAACTGAGGAATCTCTAATGGCCAAGAATCACTTAAAGAAATGTTCAAAGTCCTTAGTGATCAGAGAAATGCAAATCAAAATGACCCTGAGATTCCACCTTACACCAATCAGAATGACTAAGATCAAAAACTCAGGTGACAGCACATGTTGGTGAGAATATAGAGAAAGAGGAACACTCCTCCATTGTTGGTGGGACTGCAAACGGGTACAACCACTCTGGACATCAACCTGGAGGTTCCTCAGAAAATTGGAAATAGATCTACCTGAAGACCCAGCTATACCATTCTTGGAAATATACCCAAAAGATGTCCCACCATGCCATGAGGGTCATGAGCTCATATGGTCATAGTGAAACAACCCAGATGTCCAATGGAAGAATGGATACAGAAAATGTGGTTCATTTACACAATAGAATACTACTCAGCTATTAAGAACATGGACATCATGCGTTTTTCAGGCAAATGGGTGGAACTACAAAATATCATTGTGTGTGAAGTAACTCAGACAAAAAGGGCATGTATGCTACGTATTCACTAACAAGTGGATGTCAATATATATATATATATATATATATGTATATATATATACATATATACATATATATCCCAAAATAAAATCCACAAAACTTAAGAAGGTCAACAAGCTGAAGTGCCCAAGTGAGAATGCCTCAATCCCACTTGGGATGGAGAAGAAAGCAGTCACAGTGGGCAGAGCAGAGGGAAGGAGGGACCTTGATGGGAGAGGGGATAGAGAGGGAAACGGGGAAACATGATGAAGCATTGGGGGCTAACAGGACTGAAAACTTGAGGGTCATCAGAATCAGAAAGAATGAAAACAGGCAACCGAGGCAGGAATGAAGTAGGAGACCCTCTAGAATGTATCAGAGACCTGGAAAGTGAGACTTTCAGGACTCAAAGGGAGGGACCTTAGATGAAATGCCCAACAGTGGGGAGAGGGAAATTGTAGAGTCTACTTCTAGTAAAGAGACAGGGTAGAAAGCACACTATTAATCCTACAACTAGCACCTAATATTGGGTGCCAGATATGGGCCTGTGTACTGGAGGCTTTCTACAGAGATCTCTGGCCTAGCCCAGTGGGAAGTTTCAGGCGAAGGGGAGAGAATGTGAGCAGGGAGTGGGAAATTGCCTTTCTCTGCTGCTGCAGCTGCCTCCACCTCTGTCTCCACCATTGCTGCTTCAGTTGCTCCAAGATGTAGCACAGGTCACTCTTTGCTGAGTTGGGCTGGGCTGAACCAACATGAACCTGAAGGACTAGCCAGCAAGGGAGCTTCTGTAGGTGTTTCTGGAGAGCAGATCTCTTTCAAAGTGGCAGTGTTACAGCTCTTATGACAGAAACTCTCAGAAGACTGAGTACTTCTCACACACCTTTATTCCTTCTAGATAGGATCGTTATATACAGTTTTGGGGTGGATCCGGGTCTGACAGCACGTGCTTCCTATGGACTTGGTTTGAGAGCTTGGGGATATCTTATCTACATGTGAGAGGGCTTGGGGTGTTGCTCCTATGGGACTGATGGCCACAGACATCTCTATGGGAGGCTGTGGAGGGCTGTAGCTGGTGGCAGGAGCCGGGTGCCCAGGAGGCAGGGCAAAACATCTTCCCTCCAGGGGTTTCTAGCCTTTGCTGGACTAAGAACCAGGCTGCCTTTCACAGCCTACTGCCCCACATTGCTGCTCTCTGAGAGACCCAAGAAGCAGCTGATTTAGATAAATGCAGATACTTACACCCAAGCAATGAGCAGAAGCCTGAGATCCCTGTGGTTGAATTACTGAAAGACCGGAAGAAGCTGAGGACAAGGGCAACTCCATAGGAAGACCAGCAGGGGTTGGAGGAATGGGAGTAGGGTGAACCAGGAAGGGGACCATAAAAAAAAAGGATTAAAGATAATTTTAAGATGTTCTAAGGTGGGACCAGCCAGGAGGCACTGTCCACAGAAGTGGCAGAGCAACTGAAACAGGATCCTCCTGCCTCCATGTACACCCAGGAGGTGGGGCTGTTATGCAGCCCTCTGTGCACTGGTCTTACCAAGAGAGAGCTGATCTCCTGGGAGTGCTGACACAGGCTTACAGACATACAGGAGGATTGAGCTCCAGCCAGAGACAGCAAGGACATCTAACACCAGAGATTAACAGATGGATAAAGGCCAATACAAGAATGTTACCAACAGAAACCGAGACTACATGGCATCATCAGAAACCAGTACTCCCACCACAGCAAGTCCTGGATACCCCACCACACTGGAAAAGCAAGATTCAGATTTAAAAATCATATCCCATGATGTTGATAGAGGAATTTAGGAAGGACATAAATAATTCCCTTAAAGAAATACAGGAAAACACAGGTAAACAGGTAAAAGCCATAGAGGACACTAAAAAATCCCTTAAAGAATTACAAGAGAACATAAGTAAACAAGTAGAAGCCCTTAAAGAGGAAATACAAAAATCCTTTAAAGAATTACAGGAAAACACAACCAAACAGGTGAAGGAATCAAACAACACCATCCAGGAACTAAAAATGGAAGTAGAAACAATTAAAAAATCACAAAGAAAGACAACTCTGGAGATAGAAAACCTAGAAAAGAAATCAGGAGCCACAGATGCAAGCATCACCAACAGAATACAAGAGATAGAAGGGAGAATCTCGGGTGCAGGAGATACCATAGAAAACATTGACACAACAGTCACAGAAAATCCAAAATATAAAAAGCTCCTAACCGAAAACATCTAGGAAATCCAGGACACAATGAGAAGTCCAAACCTAAGGATAATAGGTATAGAAGAGAGTGAAGACCTCCAACTTAAAGAGCCAGTAAATATCTTCAACAAAATTATAGAAGAAACCTTCCCTAACCTAAAGAAAGAGATGCCCATGAATACACAAGAAGCCTACAGAACTCCAAATAGTTTGGCCAAGAAAAGAAATTCCTCTGATCACATAATAATCAAAACACCAAACGCACAAAGCAAAGAAAGAATATTAAAAGCAGTGAAGGAAAAAGGTCAAGTAACATATAAAGGCAGACCTATCAGAATTACACTAGATTTCTCACAAGAGACTATGAAAGCCAGAAGATCTTGGGTTGATGTCATACAGACGCTACAAGAACACAAATGCCAGCCCAGGCTACTATACCCAGCAAAACTCTCAATTTCCTAAGATGGAGAATACAAAATATTCCACGATAAAATCAAATTTACAAACTATCTTTCTACAAATCCAGTCCTCCAAAGGATAACAAATGGAAAACTTCAACACAAGGAAGGAAACTACACCCTAGAAAAAGCAAGTAAGTAATCTTTCAACAAAAATACAAGAAGATAGCCACATGAACAGAATTCCAACTCTATCAACAAAAATAACAGGAAGCAACAATTACTTTTCCTTAATATCTGTTAATATCAATGGACTCAATTCCCCCATGAAAAGATATAGACTAGAAGTCTGGTTACATAAACAGGACCCAACATTTTGTTGCATACAGCAAACCCACCTCAGTGACAAAGACAGACACTACCTCAGAATAGAAGGCTGAAAAACAGTTTTCCAAGCAAACGGTCCCAAGAAACAAGCTGGATTAGCCATTCTAATATTGAATAAAATCGAGTTTCAACCTTAAGTGATCAAAAAAAATAAAGAGGGACACTTCATACTCATCAAAGTTAACATCTACCAAGAGGAACTCTTAATTCTGAACCTCTATGCTCCAAATGCAAGGGTATCCACATTCATAAAAGAAGTTTTACTAAAGCCTAAAGCACACATTATACCTCATACAATAATAGTGGGAGATTTCAACACCCCACTCTCTGCAATGGACACATCATGGAAACAGAAACTAAACAGAGAGACAGTGAAACTAACAGAATTTATGAACCAAATGGATTTAATAGATATCTATGGAGCATTTTATCCTAAAACCAAAAGATATAACTTCTCAGCACCTTATGGTACCTTCTACAAAACTGACCATATAATCGGTCACAAAACAGGCCTCAACAGATACAAGAAGATTGAAATGATTTCTTGCATCCTATTAGATCACCATGGACTAAGGCTGTTCCTCGATAACAACATAAACAATAGAAAACCCACATAGATGTGGAAGCTGAACAATACTCAATGATAACTTGGTCAAGTAAGAAATAAGAAAGAAATTAAAGACTTTTTAAAGTTTAATAAATGAAGCCACAACATACCCAAACTTATGTGACCCAATGAAAGCATTTCTAAGAGGAAAACTCATAGTTCTAAGTGCCTGCAAAAAGAAACTAGAGAGAACATACACTAGCAGTTTGACAACACATCTAAAAGCTCTAGAACAAAAAGAAGAATATTCACCCAAGAGGTATAGAGCAGGAAATAGTCAAACTCAGGGATGAAATCAACCAAGTGGAAACAAAAAGAACTATACAAAGAATCAACCAAACCAGGAGCTGGTTCTTTGAGAAAATCAACAAAATAGATAAACTCTTAGCTAGACTAACCAGAGGGCACAGAAACAGTATCTTAATTAACAAAATCATAAATGAAAAGGGAGACATAACAAGAGAAACTGAGGAAATCCAAGAAATCATGAGATCCTACTACAAAAGCCTATACTCAACAAAACTGGAAAACCTGGATGAAATGGACAATTTTCTAGAGAGATACCAGGTACCAAAGTTAAATCAAGATCAGTTAAATGACCTAAACATTCCCATATCCCCTAAGGAAATAGAAAGAGTCATTAATAGTCTCCTAACCCAAAAAAAAAAAAAAAAAAAAAAAAAAAAGCCCAGGACCAGATGGGTTTAGTACAGAGTTTTAGCAGACCTTCAAAGAAGACCTAATACCAATACTCCTCTAACTATTCCACAAAATAGAAAGAAAAGGCACTCTACCCAATTCATTCTATAAAGCCATAATTACTCTGATTCCTAAACTACACAAAGACCTAACAAAGAAAGAACACTTGAGACCAATTTCCCTTATGAATATGATGCAAAAATACTCAATAAAATTCTTGCAAACTGAATCCAAGAACACATCGAAATGATCATCCATTATGATCAAGTAGGCCTCATCCCAGGGATGCAGGAATGGTTCAATATATGGAAAGCCATCAATGTAGTATACTATATAAACAAACTCAAAGGAAAAAAAAACATATGATCATCTCATTAGATGCTGAGAAAGCATTTGACAAAATCCAAAACCCCTTCATGATAAAAGTATTTGAAAGATCAGGAACTCAAGGGCCATACTTAAACATGTAAAAGCAATATACAGAAAACCAGTAGCCAATATCAAACTAAATGAAGAGAAACTTGAAGCAATCCCACTAAAATCAGGAACTAGACAAGGCTGCCCACTCTCTCCCAACCTATTCAATATTGTACTTGAATTCCTAGCCAGAGTAAATAGACAACAAAAGGATATCAAAGGGATACAACTTAGAAAGGAAGAAATCAAATTGTCACTAACTAGAGATGATATGATAGCATATTTAAGTGACCCCAGTGTAGGGGAATGCCAGGGCCAGTATGTAGGAGAGGGTGGTTTGGTGAGAGGGAGGGTGAGCGGGGGAAGGAACAGGGGTTTTTTTTGTTTTGTTTTGTTTTGTTTTGTTTTGGAGGGGAAACTTGGAGAGGAGATATCATTTGAAATATAAATAAAGAAAATATAACAAAAAAAAAAAAAGAGAAAGAAATTAGGGAAACAATACCCTTCTCAAAAGTCACAAAAATTCCTTGGAGTGACTCTTACTAAGCAAGTGAAAGATCCCTATGACAAGAACTCCAAGTCTCTAAAGAAAGAAATCGAAGATCTCAGAAGATGAAAAGTTCTCCCATGCTCATGGATTGGCAGGATTAAGATAGTAAAAATGGTCATCTTGCCAAAAGCAATCTAGAGATTCAATGCAATCCCCATTAAAATTCCAATTCAATTCTTCACAGACTTGGAAAGAGCAATTTGCAAATTAATCAGGAATAACAAAAAACCTAGGATAGTGGAAACTATTCTCAGCAATAAAAACTTCTGGTGGAATCATCATCCCTGACCTTAAGGTGTTTTACAGAGGCATTGTGATAAAAAACTGCATGGTTTTGGTACAATGACAGGCAGATGGATCAATGGAACAGAATTGGAGACACAGTAATTAACCCACACATCTATGGTCACTTGATCTTTGACAAAGGAGCTAAACCATCCGGTGAAAAAAAAAGACAACGTTTTCAACAAATGGTGCTGGCTCAACTGATGGTTAGTATTTAGGAGAACGCAAATGGATCCATTCCTATCTCCTTGTACAAAGCTCAAGTCCAAGTGGGATCAAGGACCACCAAATAATACCAGATACACTGAAACTAATAGAAAAGAAGTGGGGAAGAGCCTCAAGTACATGGACACAGGAGAAAATTTCCTGAAGAGAACACCAATAGCTGATGCTCTAAGATCTAGAATTGATAAAAGGAACCTCATAAAATTGCAAAGCTTCTCATAAAAAAGCAAAGGACACTGTCAATAGGACAAAATGGCAATCAACAAATTGGGAAAAGATCTTTACCAATCTTATATCTGATAGAGGGCTAATATCTGATATATACAAAGTACTCAAGAAGTTAGACACTAGAGAACCAAATAACCCTATTAAAAATGGGGTACAGAGCTAAACAAGGAATTCTCAACTGAGGAATACCAAATGGCTGTGAAGCACCTAAAGAAATGCTCAACATCCTTAGTCCTCAGGGAAATGCAAATCAAAACAAGCTTGAGATTCTACCTCTCACCAGTCAGAATGACTAAGGTCAAAAACCAGCATACCACTCCTAGGCATATCCCCAGAAGATGCTCCAACATGTAATAACAAGACATGTTCCACTGTGTTCTTAGCAGCCTTATTCATAATAGCCAGAAGCTGAAAACAACCCAGATGTCCCTCAAGAGAGGAATGGATACAGAAAATGCAGTACATTTACACAATAAAATACTACTCACTATTAAAAACAATGAATTTATGAAATTTTTAGGGAAATGGATGGATCTGGAGAATATCATCCTGAGTGAGATAACCCAATCACAAAAGAACACACATGGTATGCATTCTCTGATAAGTGGATACTAGTACAGAAAATCAGAATACACAAAGTACAACCCATAAACCACAAGAATCTCAAGAAGAAGGAAGATCAAAATGTGGATACTTCATTCCTTCTTAAAAGGGGGAACAAAATACCCATGGAAGAAGTTGCAGAGACAAACTATGGAGCAGAGACTGAAGGAAGGACAAACCAAAGACTGTCCTACCTGGGAATCCTTCCCATAGTCAATTACCAAAGATAGACACTATTGTGGGTGCCAGCAAGTTCTGGCTGACAGGCGCCTGATAGAGCTGTCTCCTGAGAGGCTCTGACAGTGCCTGGCAAATACAAAAGTAGAGGCTCACAGCCATCCATTGGAATGAGCACAGGGTCCCCAATGAAGGAGCTAGAGAAAGGACCCAAGGAACTGAAGGGTTTACAGCCCCTTAGGACAAACAACAACATGAACTAGTACCCTCAGAGCTCCCTGGGATTAAACCACCCACCAAAGAGTACACATGGTTGGACTCACAGCTCCAGCTGCTTATGTAGCCAACAATGGCCTAGTTAATCATCAATGGGAGGAGAGGCTCTTCATCCTCTGAAGGTTCTATGCCCCAGTGTAGGGGAATGCCGGGACCAGGACTTGGGTAAGTGAGCAGGGGAAGTGGGGAGGGAATAGGTTTTTTTTTTTTGTTCAGAGGAAAAACTGGGAGTGGGGATATCATTTGAAATGTAAATAAAGAAAATATCTAATAAAAAATAATTTCAAAAAATTTAGTACTCTTGTAAAAGCTATTTTATTTATTATATTTTCCACTGTCATATGCATCTGAATTATGCAAATCTATGAAAAATGTTCTAGCCCACAAAAAAAATTATTTACTGAATAAAAAAGAGAATTGTAGACACTTACTTGAGAGAGCAAAAGATTAATAAACCCAAAATAAATTAGAGATGATGAAATAAAATACATGTTATAAATTGCGAGTGTTAATTTTTCAATGACTTTGTTGTCACTTGAGACAGTCTAAGCAGTAACATGCAAGTGTGACTTAGTTGTCATTTGAAACACTCTAAGCAATAACATGCAAGTATTTATACAAGTCATTTTGATGGAACAAAACTAGAAAAGTTGTGTTGACAATTGAATTAATCTTTATACACAATTGTCTTCCAGAAATTTGGAAAACTGGGGGATATGTTTTTTTTTTTTCTCTTTGCGATTTAATACAATTACATCATTTCACCCTTTCTTCCTTCCCTCTAAATTCTTTCCTTGTCCTCTTTGAAATTCATTGTCTCTTTTTTCCAAGAATGGTTTCATTAATTTCAGGAATGGTTTCATTCATCAATAAACATAATATATCATCATACACATATATTCCATGTATATCATCACATTATGCATATGTATATGTGCATATTATAAATATGTATATACAGATAGTATATATGTATATCATACACATATCTAAGCATATGTTGCTCTGTTTATATAACATTATTCTATGAATGATTTCAGGGGATGTTTCATTGTTATGGATAGCAATTAGTATCTTCTTCCCTGTGTGAGATTTTCTCTCTCAATCTCAGCCTTCCTTAATTGCCTGGAGTTCTTCGTGTAGGCTTCATCTCATTTTCCCATCAACTTGACATATCTGTTGTTGTTCTAGTTCAGCTCATGTTTAGACAGTCCTATTGAGATTTTATGGGTGTGGCATCTGACATTACTAACAGAAATACTCTCACAGGAAACTCCCTGATCTTCTAGTTCTTACAATCTTTCTTTCTCCTCTTCTGCATTGTTACCCTAGAAATTTTATATACTTTACCCTTTTGTTCTTTTTTATAGTAAACTTTCAGAGGGAACATTGTGGCATGTTTGAGTACTAGTTTATTAAAATGATACACAACAACTATTAGTTATATATTTAACACAATTTTAAATTACACATGATTATTCAATATTATACTTGAGACAATTTATGTCACATTTTAAGCATAATAATTATTTTCTCTTAATACGAAAAATCATGTCTTCTAGACAACAAAAACCTATCACCCAACTTCTGTGCCTGGAACTATAGATGAACTTATACACACTGTGAATCTTTGCTTAACAAAGATTTCTTCCTTAGACTACTTTCCACAAAATTATCTTCCCAATGCCTAAAAATTCACTATTAGAGATTTGCAAAAGTTAGGCATTACAGAATTCATACTCATCTCCCAGGAAAAAAAATTTAGAGGAAGGAATCTTTCCACTACCATGTATGTTAATAGAGTATAAGAATTAGAATATATATTAAGATTCAAGAGATGAGGCTTTCGAGATTGCTCTTTGGGAAAGAACATTTGATCTGCAAACATAAGAACCTAAATGTGAATCCCCAGCACACTTGTAAAAAGCTGGACAATGCTTGTGTGCACCTGTGTTCCAAAATTAAGAGGATCTGGATAGACTGACCTTGACAACTTCTTAGCTGAAAAGACAAACTTTGAGTTCAGCGACCAACAGTCAAATCAGTAAGGAAGAACACAGTCTAGGAAGACAGCCTTCCTCTTGTCTAGATTCTGCTACACACACACACACACACACACACACACACACACACTGATTCATATACACACCCACACATACACCACACTCACACACAAATATAAAAAGACGCATAAACATACAAACACAGACACAAACGTGTGAGGAACAAGCAAGTGGCACTAGAAATGCCAGCTGAGGAATATTCTGAATCTCTCTCTCTCTCTCTCTCTCTCTCTCTCTCTCTCTCTCTCTCTCTCTCTCTCTCTC
>JADRCD010191959.1:0-11487 GCA_019843815.1 Montemys delectorum
GGCGTACAGAAGTCAGCAGCAAGCAATCTGATCAATTCACAGTAAATAACTTGTTGCATTGGTGTCACAGTTGATATACTTTCAAGTTACATTGAGAAAGTCATGTTTGCTGTTTACATTTGCTTCCCAGTGGCAACAATTAAATAAGATATAGTAGTTTACTTGGCTTACATTTGTTAAGTATTTACTATCTGCCTGGCTTTTATAGCATTAGCATTTTTGTTGATACAAAGTGATTTGATTATTTATGTATGGTTTCAACAGAAGCACCAATGAGTATACATTTGGAAGAGTTAGTGTTGGAAAGAGTAACAGAAAACAAACAGACAAACAAAAATATTGAGATTGTTACCAAAAATTTTGGCTAAAGGAATTGGTAAATGTTTTATTTATTAACTTTAAGAACATCATGTTGCCACAGAGAAATCAAAGTTCAAAGTGAGAAGGTATTGACATTTCAAATTACACAAATCTCTCCAAGTGATGATACACTGGGTATAGAATTTATCATGAGTCTAGAGTTCAGAAGAGATATACCAGCTTGATAAATAAATTAGAAGACAACCAGTAAAACTAATACTGGAGTACATGATTTCACATGAGGTTAAAAAAGAGGGTAAATGTAATATATATTGATATGTGGGATATTGGATGAAGTAAAAAGGAGTCTACATGTAGTGTGAATTTCCAATTTTAAATTAAAGATGTTTGTTTATTATTAGTTTGCATTATGATTTATTATGCACTGGATGTTGCTAACATTTACTAAGATATTTTGATAATCTCCTTTTCTTAGCCTAAACTATTTTTAAACTTTCCTTGTAATAAGGCTAGACTTTGTTTTACATCTTCCTGTGATGTTTATTAACATACTTGCTGTACACTTTAATGAGTGTCTTGAGTTCACAAGCCAAAACACACTGAAAATATCCTTCACTATGACACAATGATTAGTGAGATGTAAATTCCGACCTCAGAACACACTTCCATTCTAGGAATTTCATATTTATCATATTCCTTTGCAGACTTTGATTTTAAGCACAATTCATTTTCTGGTCCAATTAGAGTTGTTCTTGTTACTGATGCACTCAATGTCTACTGCAGCTGCCATTGTAGTCAAAATGTATTATCAACTGTGTTACTGGACATACATTTTGTAACAGTCTTACTTAAAGGGTTGTATCATGGCTACTTGCTACTTTAAAGGTGAATCTAAGAATGAAAGAGGTGAAAACAGCACACAGGACTGTAGTTTAACAAATGCAGAGCCCATATTTAAACCTTCTTTTGAATTGCAAAATCAAAATTTATTTATTCTATCATCAACCATACCTGAGCATAGTAATGTAAAGTGAATGAATAGGTAATATGAAACTGACATATAACAATGGTGATAAGACAGAAAGAGATCAGAGGACCCTGATGTTTAAGACTAGTCTTTCATTGACAATCTCTACTATATGGTAGTTACTCTTTTTTCTTTTTCTTTTTCTTTTTCTTTTAATAGATATTTTCTTTATTTACATTTCAAATGTTATCCCCTGTCCTGGTTTCCCCTCCAAAAAAAATTAAAAACCTATCCCCTCCCCCCCCCCCCTCTCACCAACCCACCCTCTCCTTCTTCCTGGTCCTGGCATTCCCCTACACTGGGGCATAGAACCTTCACAGGACCAAGGACCTCTCCTCTCATTGATAACTGACTAGGCCATCCTCTGCTACATACACATCTGGAGCCATGAGTCCCACCATTGTATACTCTTTGGTTGTTGGTTTGGTCTCTCAGAGCTCCGAGGGTACTAGTTAGTTCATATTGTTGTGCCTCCTATGGGGCTGCAAACCCCTTCAGCTCCTTGGGTTTTTTCTCTAACTCCTTCATTGGGGACCCTTTAGACAGTCCAATGGATGGCTGTGAGCCTCCACTTCTGTATTTGTCGGGCCCTGGCAAAGCCTCTCAGGAGAGTTATTGGTCTTACATGATGACTTCAATTTCTCTGCTAAGTGATAATTAAATCTTTATTACTCCTTTGAATCTATTGCTTTAATTAGCTTTTCCTGGTGTCTAGGTGAAATACTAGGAGACAAGTGGAGCTATGACCTTTCTAGGACCCCCAAGTGTGATTGCAGAGGCTACAGGGAAAGAAGAGTGTTGTTATACTGCATAGCTTTCCTCTCTACTCTCTCCACTGAGATGACTCAGTCTGTTAAAATCAACAACAACCTAAGAGCAAATATTCTTCCCCAAGTACCCAGAACCTTATCAGACCTGTCTGCTTGTCTCAGACCCACACTGTGAGCAGTTAGATGGTTGGTTGGTTGGTTGATTTGTTTGTTTGTTGGCTGTTTTGTTTTGGGGTTTTCTTTTCTTTTCTTTAGTTCTCTAAAGAGATACTCTGAATTTTCCATGAGGAGAAAAATCTCTTGTCAATCATTCCACTCAAACAGATTCATTTTCAATTCCTCCTACACCTGTGGACTAACCAGTCATGACATGGGTCCTTACCTCACCCAAATTACTGGTCTGCCTTTTCTAAATGCTGGTCTCCTCAACAAATATTTGCAAAGTACACATATGGTTTAAGCCATAAAAGTTGCAGCTAAATAAAAAGAGAATTCTTTTCAAAATATCCTCTTTAAATGCTCTCTCCTGAATGCTGGTCATGGACTGAGATTCATTGTCTCCTAAACTTCAGAGCCTAAATAATGAAGCTACAAATTGCATGTCTTCAGCTTGAATTACTGCCCAACCTTAATTTATCCTCTTCATGTTCAAATTCTAGAATCCTCATCTAAACTGTAGTCTCCAGTTAATTCAACTAATTAGGCAATCGCAAAGAAAGCTGTGGGACAAAACCCATTAGAGGTGAAACTACATTTCTATTTCGAGTCTCCCCAAATAAACCAAACTGCCATTAATTTCCTTTTCATTTTCCCCATGTTCAGCCTGAACTAATTTAATGTTGGGTGGCCAGGTTTTCATTTACCTTTTTGCTCTACAGTCTTTATTTTTATTTTTTAATAGCCACACACACTCCTGCAGAGGTGGCTGACTAAGCAATGAAAAACATATTTGGAATAATGATTTCCAAGTTATATCTTGTGCATCTCAGCACTGGAGACACCCTGGTAAAAATAAAGATAACCAAATCTTTACTCGAATTTCACTTCTATCTTCATACATTTGGAGGTAATGAATGTGTGGATTACACACAAGCGATAGGAAGGAAATAAATTTGATTATGTAGTAAAAAGAAAACAAAGATCATTGTGTCAGGCTAATTAGTGGGATTAAGATTAGAGATAAAAGAAGAAATTCTCAACTCATCAGATTGGTATGATTAGAAAATTCTAGATAGAAACAACAAATCCCAAGCTTAAAACAACATTTGTATGTTTGTAAATAGAGGAGGAGGAAGAGGAGGAAGAGAAAAGAGGAAGAAAAGGAGAAGGAAGAAAAAGAGAAGGCAGAAATAGTTTTTTCTTTGAGTAGTATACACAATACCCAGGGTGCAATTCCCTATGGGGTCAGGGCTGAATGGAAGTGGTGACACTCAAGGCCAGATAATTTTGGTTCTTGTGAGTTATATTAAAATTTTACCCTTAGGCTTAAGAAACCTTGACAATATTTTCCTGTTTTCTCTAGAAATTTTATAGCCCTCATTTCACATATTGTGGCTACTTCATCTATGCCTTCTAATGATAATATTTGTGTACTTACCTACTCTGGTAGTATGTGTGCTCTTTATATATCTCTGAAAAACATATATTACAACCTTAAGTATTAGCAAACTTTCCATATGTCATAGAGAAAAGAAATTGGACTTCATTTTATCCATTCAGAGAAAACCGTCTTTTAAAAAATTTTTTTGTATGTTTTTATTTTGAGGGTGTGGGTATGCGTATCAAGACTGGTATAGGTAAATGTGCAAGTGCAAATGAAAGTGAGAGGGAAATCTTTCATGTTGTTCCTCAGTAGCCATCTACCTCGTAGTTTGAGATGGAGGCTTTCACTTTGATCCGGAACTAGATGACTAGGTTAGTTGACTAATGAGTCTTAGGGATGCTCCTTCCTCTGTCTCTGCAGAGCTGTAATTACAAGCAGGAAGCACCATGCCTGCCCTTTTCATGTAGGTTTTTGGAGCTCGAACCCACATCTTCATGCTTATACAACCAGCAATTTACAGATTTTTATAAATTGGCAGTAGTTTCTAGGGAAATATTAACAGAAAACTCACTGACTGATGGAGCAGGTTCAGGGTACGCTAAGGATAAGGTTCTCTTCCACTCCATCACGATGGGGCAGTGACTTGCACCAAACAATAGCATGTCTCATGGTTTCACTGGGTGGTAGCTCCCAGACTTTACTGGATTTCAATGAAAGGAGCTGTAGAACAAACAGTTTGCTGGCGGGGACTTCTGTTGAAGTGCCTTATACTATAACAAATGCTGTGGCTTACACTACGCCTGTAGTCTTAGATCCTTTTCCACAGTAACTGATGTTACTTTCAGAGTGTCTAGCCTAAGCCCCCAAGCCAAGGAGACGAATGAGATCTGATGCTCATTTGAGGGTACAATATATGTAAGTTACGTACACTTCTCATGCCCCAGGTGGTGAAAGGAGCTTTCTCTCTTAAGTAAAGGTGCATAGGAGCATAAGTATCCTTTCCTTTTGTCTTAGCTGGAGCCAAACAACTGACAGGAAACAACTCAAGAGAGAGAATGCTCACAGTGTTAAAGGGTATACAGTCAATCATGGTAGAAAGAATAAGAGACAGCCTTCTTCAGCATAATGGTCTGAACCCCCAAACTGTTTATCCAGAGAAATTCTCCTGTCCTTTCTGTCCCAAGACACTCCTTGTGTATTTGGTCACAGCCATGAGAAAAGTAACAAGTATGAACAGCTCCTAGGACAAGTGTCCCTTCAGGACTTCCCCAGGGGATGGCTGCTCTTTGTGGACAGAGTCCCTGTCCTTAGGGCCCAGATGAGAAAAATTCCACATGAACAGAGGAAATTGTAGACCTGAGAGCAAGAAGAAAGGTGGTCTGTGGGGAGAAAAGAAATTGAAGTTATCCTACAAGGAAGCAGCCATGACAGGTGAGAAAGAGGCAGCTGGAGTGAGGAAGCTTTGTAGTGTGAGGAAGCATGTGTATGCATGCTGGGGTGAGCCAGTGTGTGCCCACATCAGAGACCCACGCTGGCTAGATGCTGTTCTACTATCATCCCTGTTGCTGGGGTGGAACACTTTTATCAAGCAACTTCAGGAAGCTTACGGGTGAGTCTATCATTGAATAGAAGTCAAGACAGGAAATCAAGCACAGGCTTAAATCAGAAAGCAGGGGAAATGGTTGTTCTCAGGCACATAATTTGCCCAGCTTTCTTATGCAGCCAAGAAGTACCTGCTCCGAGAATGGTGCTGTCCACTGTGATCTGGTTCTGTTATACCAACGGTCAAAACAGTTCTGCATAGACACACCCACAGCCAGTCTGATCTGGATTTAACTTCTCTTTGTAGATTACTCCAGGCTGTGTCAAGTTGACAGCGCTAACTAGGACAGGTGTCTTCAGTGCCAGACACTAAGATAGCCACAATTTGCATATGGTCCTGCGGGTCTTATTGCCTGCGGCTTCCCACGGAGGTCTCTGGACCGGCTTGATTGGAGGAGTTCTTGTGCATAGAATCGAGCCAGCACGGACCGGGCATCTCTACCCTGTCTTTCAAGATGCTCTGTTTCTCCACGCTGCCCTGAGTCGGGTTGGGCTGGACCGTCAGGCCGACTAGCCCGTGAGTGCGGCGCAGCTTCAGGCCACGTTTCGGGAGAGCAGACCTCTTCCCAAGTGTTACAGCTCTAGAACAAAAGGCTCAGACCAAGGAGTAGATCTTTCACACACTTTACTTCCCTGGATACCATACATATATATAGTTTTGGGGGGGGTCATTCATATTTTGGCAGCAGTTATTTCTCATTGGTTTGGGCTGAGAATCTTTATTTGCATGTTAGAGGGCTTGACTAATATTACACATCTCTCCTGCTGGGGGTCGTTGTCAGGGGGTTGGGCTGAAATCTGAGCCATGGTCTCAGGAGCGATTCACCAAACGCCTTCCGTCCCTCTGAGCAAATGCTCAGTAGGTCTCCGGGGTTCAAAGTGGTTTGCTCTACTGGACTTTGGCTGTCAGAACTGCCCCATTGCCCTACATGGTCCCACCAAATTCTTGAAGACATCTTTGCTCAAAGACCTGAAGTTCATGTCATACAGGTCTTCCAACTTGTTTGGTTAGAGTTACACCAGGATATTTTATATTATTTGTGGCTATTGTGAAGGGTGTTTCCCTAATTCCTGTCTCAGCCTGTTTATTGTATATAAGGGGACTACTGGTTTTGGTTGTTTGGTTGTTTGTCTTTGTTTTTTACTTAATCTTATATCCAGCCACTTTGCTAAAGAGGTTGATCAGCTGTAGAAAGTCTCTGGTAGAATTTTAGGGACTGCTTATGTGTGCTGTCATATCATCTGAAAATACGGACACTTTGACTTTTTACTTTCCAATTTTAGTGGGACTGCTTTGAGTTTTTCTCCATTTAATTTAAAGTTGGATATCAGCTTTCTCTACCAACTTTTACTAGGTTTAGATATGTCCCTTGTATACCTGATCTCTCCAAGACTTTTATCTTGAAGAGGTGTTAGATTTTGTCAAAGACATTTTCAGCATCTAATGAGATGATTATATTTTTTTCTTTCACTTTGTTTACATGGTGGATTAAATCAACAGACTCTCATATGTTAAATCATTGTTGCATCTCTGAAACGAAGCCTACTTGATCATGGTAGATGATCTTTTTGATATGTTTACTGGATATTTTTGTATTGATGTTCATGAAGCATATTGGTCTGTAATTTTCTTAGTTGAGTCTTTGTGTGGTGTCAGTATCAGGGTGACTGGCCTCATAAAGTGAATTCGGCAGTGTTCCTTCTTTTTTGTGGAATAATTTGAGGAGTATTGGTATTAGTTCTTCTTTGAAAGTCTGGTAGAAGTCTGTGTTAAAAACATCTGCATCTGCCCTGGGTTTTGTTTTTGTTTTTGTTTTTTGTTTTGTTTTTGTTTTTGCTTGGGAGACTTTCAATGACTGTTTCTATTTTCTTAGGGGTTTTATTGGTCCATTATAACTTTGAATACTGTCTTTAAATGAATATGTTTAATGCTTTTATATATATATATATATATATATTAAAACATAGCTTCGATATTTTGTGTGATTTTAATTTAATTTCACATATTTTATTTCACCCATTTTTTTTATTTTTATTGGTTCTTTTTTTTTTTTTTTACATTTCAAATGTTATTCGCCTTCCCAATTTCCCCTCCACAAGCTCTCTATCCACTCCCCCTCCCCTTGCCTCTATGAGGGTGCTCCCCCACCCCACCCCAATTCCCACCTCAGTGCCCAAGCATTCCCCTACTCTGGGTCATCGAACCTCCACAGGACCAAGGGCCTCCCCTCCCAGTAATTCTAAACAAGGCAATCCTCTGCTACAGATCTAGGTGGAGCCATGGGTTCCCCCCCCCACCCCCGCCCTGGTGTGTACTCTTTGGTTGGTGGTTTAGTTCCTGGGAGCTCTGGAGGGTCAATTGGTTGATATTGTTCTTCCTAAGTCCAATGGTTGGCTGCAAGCATCAGCCTCTGTATTTTTCAGGCTCTGGCAGAGCCTCTCTGGCTGACAGGCTCCTGTCAGCAAGCACTTCTTGATATCAGTGATAGTGTCTGGGTTTGGTGTCAGCAAATGGGATAGATCCCTAGATGGGGCAGTCTCTGGATGGTCTTTCCTTTAGTCTCTGCTCCACTCTTTGTCCCTAAATTTCCTTTTGACAGGAGGAATTCTGGATTAATATTTTTGAGGTGGGTGTGGACACTAAATATTGTCTCTACCCCATTTTTCTCCTTTCATAATTTCTTTTGAAAAAGTTGAGTTATTTTCTGTTGGTTTAATCCTTATACTATTTTGCTTTATGTTGGCCTCTATAAAACAGATTAAAATTCATATTTAATTCTTAGCATCAATTTTAATTATCAGTGTCTTTGCCTTCTACCTAATAAGAAATACCCTTTACTCTCCCATGTATTTTGTGTTGGTTGTGGTATAGCTCTAACCTTTAGAAATATGTAGTCTCCTCTCTGCTTTCATTTAACCTTAATTTTATTCATTTTATTATTGATATTTTGTTTCTTCTATGAAATAACAAACTTAACAAAGACTTTTGTCAGTAATGATTTTGTTCACGACTTCCAGAATTGGCCTTTCTCCTAGCATGCAAACTTTTTCCAAAAGGGATTTCATGAGGGTTTTTACATGTCTATAAATATTTTTATTTGCATTTCAGTGAAAATATGGCCAATTATAAAATTCTAAGTTCAAATTTATTTTTACCTTTAAGATTCCATATATATATATATGGAATATTGTGTGTGTGTGTGTGTGTGTGTGTGTGTGTGGTGTAGGATGGAAAAAATCTAATTTGAAATCTGCAAATAATAGGCCATAAAATTGTGTGTATATGGAATCTGTAACAAATTAGTAGGTTTTATCTGTTCTTGCTACAAAAGAACACTTGTGTTAGGTGGTGGGCATATCAATTTGCTTTTCTTAATGCATACTATAGAATTGCACAATCACATTACTTACCACATAACTTGCTTATCACATATTTATAAAGATATACCACAAATTTTTTGCAAAAACTGAAGTTTTGCCATATTCCATTTTATTTCTATAAAAATCTGTCACATACACAGAATCATAAATATAATTCTGTTAACCAGCAAGGAGAACATGACTGCAAGTCACACAACTCCTCCCATCATAGATTGTTTCCCAGATATGATCTCTTCTGCTTTCTAAAATTTTTTTCATTTATCTGAGTCTGATATCACAGAGGAAATTTGTGATTTGTGTATGGAGAGTCACTGTGTGTTACTCTACTGTGTATGCTTTTTCTCAATCTCATTTGTAGGCTTTTATAAACAATGCACTATGAATATCAAAATATGCATGTCAAAATACATATGTAGCAAATTACATAATATACATTATGAAATGGTATCTCACCCTAGCTAATTCTTATAGTACCTCCTCAAAACAGTATCTTTTTTTGGTGTGAATACTCAAAATCTACCACTTTAGCAAATTTTAAATCTCTAATAGATTTTTGACTATGCAAGGCATATTCCGTATATATCAGGCTAGCAGAAGTAATTCATTCAGGTGCATTTGTACACTTAAGCTGATGTCTCTACATTTTCTCCAGTCCTAATCTTCTGGCAGCTACATATGTATTTTCTATGTCTATGAACTTGATTTTAATTCTTAGACTCTGTGCAAGCCAGATATGGCGTATTTCTGTACCTGGCTTGTATTAGCCTGGTGTCCAGTAGGTCAGTCCATGCTATCACAAGTGGCATAATGGCCTCCTTTTATAGACAGGATAATTCTCATCCATATGCATGCATATTCATATATAAAGTCACAAATTTCATTATTCATGAACCCTGTGATAGAGCCCAAGAATGTCTTTCTATTTTGGCTGTTGTATGTAATGCTTCCATGAACTGAGAACTGCAGATATACATAGATCTGATTTCATTTCATTTCCGTATATTCAAAGAACAGAGTCAGATAAATCATATAGTATTTGTGTGTTTTTACTTTTTAAGAAAGTTATACATTGTTTTATTAAAAACTGTATCAATTTTCATTTCCACCAATATACATGTGTCCCACTTTTTCAACACCCTCAACAATGTCTGCTGTCTCTGGTCATTTAGATAAGAGCCCTCCTTCCAGATAGGAGGTAACATCTGCTTTTTGATGTACATTCTTTTGGTTGTTGCTGATGCTCTAACTACCCTGTTTATATTTATTTTCCTTTTCTGAGTCTCATTTGCAAAATATTTACTCAAGTACTTTGCATATTTACAAACCACCTTTTCTTTTAGAATATATTTGCTTACTTTCTTTGAATAGTAACTTGTCTAATAAGCGGCTTCTCCGTGTCCATAGGTTTCTCTTTTATTTTGTGAGTCCTTTGCTCTTTTATGCAGAAGATTCTTCTAACTGTGGAACCAGGCTCATTTGACTGCTTTGGTCTTTGTCGCCTATACTTTGCTTTATTTATTGTTTGAGAGTTCCATACTTACATATGTGTTTTGACCAAATCAACCCCCATTCCTTCCTTTCCAATTCTTTCCTTATTACCCCCATGAATTTTCCCTCTCAACTCCATGTGTGTTGCAGCATTTTCTCTGTCCAATCACATTAGGGCAGTGACAGGTCTGTGATTAGACAGGAATAGAGAGGTGGAGTTAGAAGTGGAGGAGGGAAAAGGGCAGGAGGAGGATGGTAGCAGAGAATCATCATGGATGCAGGGAAAGATGGTGATCCAGACCCAGTGTGGTTTTAAAGAGCCACAGGCAGCTAACATTTTATAAGGTTAGAATGGGGTTAAAGGATTGTCTTTTATTATTTGGCTCTGAAATTATTGTATTCGGCATCTTGTAAATTGTGATCTTATTGATATATCAACCTGATTGGATAATTAAGCCTTAAGAGTCATGCTTTTACTGGGTACTAGGCGCTAGATACTAATTGTGGGGGTGTAGCGCATTGTATGTAAGCAAAATGATCTTGCTAGCTGGGAGAAAATAGCAAGAGCCCGCCCAGACATAGTGATGTAGCAGCGGAGCATGAGAGCATGCGGAGAGGTTTCCTTCTAATATTTCTCACAACACATACAGTCTCTTAAAAGAAAAAGTCCCACAGAATCTGTTTGGTTTTTCCTATATGTACATGAATATAATATTATCTACTGAAGCGTAGGCATCCTTTCAAGGGCCATATCCCTGAAGAAAACCTGTTCCTCCTCCCCAGCAGCATCATTTGTTTCTACTTTAATCACAAAAGAGTGGTACTCCATGAGCCCTTCCCCATCATGCTGGTAGGATTTTGATTGCCTCCATAATATATAGGTCTTGCAGTCCTAGCCTGTGAGCTCGCGTTGCCAAAGGCACTGTTAATGTCCGGCAAATTACGTAAGCGCCCCTACTGCAGGCTCTTACAGTCATTCTGCCTCCTCTTTCACGATGATCTCTGAGTCTTAGACGAGATGCGTGTGATACAGATATCCATTTCAGAGTCACATGAAGATATTAGCACCCGACCAACCGACAGAAGCGGCTGACCCCTGTTGTTGAATTAGGGAAGGCTGAAAGAAGCTGAGGAGAAGGGCGATCCTGTAGGAGGACCAGCAGTCTCAATTAATCTGGACCCCTTCCCCGTCAAGATCTTTCAAACACTGGACCACCAAGCAAACAGCACACACCAGCTGATATGAGGGCCCCAACAAAACATACAGTAGAGGACTATCAAGTCTGTGTTCATTCAGAGATGATGCACCTAACCCTCAAGAGACTGGAGGCCCCAGGGAATTTAGCGGTCAGGTG
>JADRCD010191964.1:5027-15027 GCA_019843815.1 Montemys delectorum
GGTTCAGGGAGTCACCTATCCAGTCTGTGGTTCAGGGAGTCACCTATTCAGTCTGTGGCCCAGAGAGTCACCTACCTATCCAGTCTGTGGCCCAGGGAGTCACCTATCCAGTCACCATCCAGAACAGAGGTTCTGTTTGGGATCCTCACCTAAAATATGTGTGCAGCTGTGCAAGAAGTCAGCTTTAGATAAACAGTGAGCTCAGGATTCTTCAAGACCTGTTATCACATGTTTAATTACTTTATGAGACAGACATATGCATTTTTTCTTTCAGGAATGTTGTCATATTTATTTAAAAATTACAGGAGATTTCATAGCAATAGTTTAATGGCAAACATTGGTACCAGTTTTTTTATTAGTCAGCACTCTCTAGAGTCACAGAACTTATGGTAGTCTCTAAGTAGTAAAGGAATGTATTGATGACTTACAGTCTGTAGTCCAACTCCCAACAATGGTCAACAGCAGCTGTGAATGGAAGTCCAAGGATAATATTGTCTCTTCAGACACAGCAGAAGAGGGCATCAGATCCCATTACAGATGGTTGTGAGCCACCATGTGGTTGCTGGGAATTGAACTCAGGACCATGTTTTGGGGAGGACTATGGAAGAACTTTGGAACTTTGAGCTAGAAGAGCCACTGGTTGTTAAGAACTCTGTGGGATGTTCTGTAGGAGCTTGGAAGATCATGTTGAGAACAGTGCAGAGATGGAGGCCTGGCTTGTGAAATTTCAGAGGGAAGATTAAAGACTCTTATCAGGGCCATGTTGTTTTGATTGTGAAGATTCTGTGGTTTTTATTAGCTGGGGCTGAAGTATCAGCTGTGATTAACAAGATACCAGAACTACCAAATCAAAATCTTTGCATTGCTGGGACTATTGATGCTGGTTAGCTGGAGCTAAGAAATTAGTGGTGATTAAGAAGAGACTGGCATCACTGAGGTGACATTTTCTGGGAAGTGTTGTCTGAGAGCACAAAGAAGCAGTGTTCCAGAGATAGCCAAGGTTGTACTTTGTGCTGCAGCAGGACTTGGTAATGTGTAAGAGTCACCCAGGTGGTACTGGCTTTGAAGGCATGAAGGGGTCATGAAGAGCAGCTGAGGCTCAGCACTGTGAGAGGTCATAGAAGGCCATTGGTGAAGAGGCAGCCTCGGTTTGCAATTTATGGCCCAGTACTGAAGGGATCATGCAAAGGAATTGAGACTTGGCACCATGAAAACAGTCTATGAGAGGCAATTGGTGAAGCCTAGTTATAGCAAAAGACAGCAGTGTTTTGGGAATTCCAGTTCCATGCAATGACCACCAAAAACAGCAGCAGCAGTGGAGTACAGGCATCTGAAGCCTAGAAGACAAAGGGTAGAGCTGGAGAAGTGACCAAAGCCCTTAGAGGAGCCCAGAAGATCGTGAGTTGGATCTCAGACACTGTTTTTGCTTTTGATTGTGACTGTGCCCTGGTATTTTTCCCTCTTGAAGGAAGAAAGTATTTTAGTGGAGCCCCCAGTTAAGAGACCTTAAATTTTAAAAGATATTGGACATTTTAAATTGATTGAACTTTTAATATGTAAAGACTGTGGGACTTTAGATCTTGGGGATGAATAAGAAAGTAAGGGGTGATGCTTAATAGTGATGTGTTTATGTCTCATATTGACAAGAGGTCAATTGTACTGACTGGTTTTGTGTCAACTTGACACAGGCTGCAGTTATCACAGAGAAGGGAGCGTCACTTGGGGAAGTGCCTCCATGAGAGCCAGCTGTGGGGCATTTTCTCAATTAGTGATCAAGGGGGTAGGGTCCCTTGTGGGTGGTACCATCCCTGGGCTGGAAATCTTGGGTTCTATAAGAGAGCAGGCTGAGCAAGCCAGGGAAGCAAGCCAGTAAGGAACATCTCTCCATGGCCTCTGCATCAGCTCCTGCCTCCTGACCTGCTTGAGTTCCAGTCCTGACTTCCTCTGGTGATCAAACAGCCATGTAGAAATAAGCTGAATAAACCCTTTCCTTCCCAAATTGCTTCTTGGTCATGATGTTTGTGCAGGAATAGAAACCCTGACTAAGACAAAGTTAAATATGGGTAACAGTTTCTTTAAGTGAAAAAATTTTAAAATTCACTGTTACATTTATTATGCTATAACCTATAGCTACGTCAAAGTTAGATAGGGCTCTAGGTAAATTAATTTACATTTTAAATACAGAATTATTAGTATGTTTATGCAACTAGTAAGAGTTATTGCATAAATGTCATTATTTTTATCAAAATCCTAGAGTTATTAATTATAAAGATATAGTAAGTGCCTGTGAACCTGTTATCAGGGCACTTTTAAAGGTATTTTCAATTTTTGCTCACTTATTAGGGATTATTTACACAAAATAAAATGAGGGATGTATAAGTTAAAATTCTGTCGGAGCCAGCTGACAAGGGTGAGGCTGAAGTAGAGAGGGCGACTGAATGAGAACGAGAGGACCACCGCTCTGCTGGCAATGGCAATAAACTTTAATGCAAGAAATCTTTTATAGCAAAACACAGTAAGACTAAAAGTAGAATTTAACAACAATCATGTAGCACAGTTTCTTAACACTTTCTCACAGCAAAAGCATGCCCACTTCTTCATTATCTAACAGTAAATATTTTTCCCCCATGCCCAGGTGCATGAGGTTTGTTTCTTTGATCTTTGCACGCACAGCTCTCAGTAGCCTTGAATTACTTCCAAAACATCTTGGGATCATGGAGCAGTCATGCCCTCAGCAGCAGGGAAATTATGAGAAGGTGCTCCCTCCTTGCCTTTCAACAGAGGGGCCACCCCTAAGTTTTCCCCTATGCCAAAGAACATTTCCACCATTCATCAGAGGGGCCACCCATAAATCTTCACCTATGCTAGAGAACATTTCCACCACAAAATTCTAAATATTGATTTATTTTACAGGCAGCATTATGTTAAGAATATATTCAAACTATTGTTGCTAAACAAGACAATATAAAAGTAAGAAAGTAAAAATTTTAAATGTGTCTCTGGTATGTAAACCATGGAGTTCTCTTAATGAAATGATAGCTAGAAATTCAAATTTGGTTAGGGTTTTTATTTAGGAATGGAATTTGAGAGACATGCATATATTACACAAATATATCACATATATTTGATATGGTATTTAATATGTGTATCTATACACATGCTCATTTAAGCAGATTAAAGATGCCTCATCCAAGTTTTATACAATCAAGTTTTATATTTTAGAAGGGGAGCTATTCTCATATTTTCTAGATGAAGTATCTGCCTATAACTTGCTCCAAATACAGAAACATTTCAATTGAGTCAGCTTTTTCAAATTATTTTTCATGTTAAACATATTTACCTTTTACTTTTCAAAAACAGTACCATTAACAATATTAATTTTCCAAAGAAACATAATGATATTGTAGGTAAAAGTGATATTATGTAATGATGCTCTTTGATTTTATTAATATCCAGCCCATTCTGTGATTTCAAGGTGGGCATTGGTATTGAACAGCATACAATTTGGGGATGAACATCACTTTTCTATGTGAGGCTGTACTAGGTCCTTTGTGTACATATTATAGTTAATAGTATATTGTTTTTAAGAGATTACTGAGTGTGTGAACATGTGGGTTTCTGTTTCTTTTCCTATCTCTTGGGCTACTTCTGTTTGTTTTGTCCAATTCTAATGTGGTATTTCATTCTTTTAATTTTATTTTGTTATTTTATTATATTATTATCCCTTAGACATGTTTGTTTTCTAATGAGAAACATAAAAGGAGTTGATATGGATGGGAGGGAAGGTGGGAAGGAACTGGGTGGAGTAGAGGGAGGGGAAACTATAATTGGGATATATTATGCAAGAAAAAAATCTATTTTTATTCTCTAACATGTTTCAATCTCCCACTCTGACTTCTCTTATAATAAAGCTAGGAACAAGCAGGTATTTCCTGTACCAACTGACATCAAATCTGATCCTTTCCAAGTGAAGGCGAATCAAGTTCTAGATGAGGCAACACAAAACAAGCAATCATTTAACCAGAAAATATTAAGTAATAATTGTTCTCTTACTATAAAAGGGCAAACAAACAAAAACAAAACAAAACTTCAAAAAAGTAAACAACAGCAAAACACTCAATCCTTCTTTCTTGTAGTTTTCACTGCAAGAAACAAAATACAAATTCTCAATTTCTAACTGAAAATTTATTTCTGATAATGCAAATGATGATCAGATGGATAAGTGAGAAAGGTGCTTTTCGTTGAGCCTGACAACTTGAGTTCCATCCTCATGACCCATGTATCTGAAGGGAATCAACTCTCCCAAGATTTTCTCTGATCTACATTTGTAACATAGCATGACCTCAACAAATAAGTGATTAAATAAATATATAGAATTAAAGCTTTAAAAATCAAATCAAATGTGATATAATTAAATACTTTTTAAAAGAGAGTAAATCAACTTCTGACAATTGTAGTGAAAAATTTCTTTTGGACCAGACTACACTTTTAGGGAAATACTGACAGATTTATATTGTGATAATCTTAATCAGGAGTTTCTGCCCCACCTTTGATGATTCAGTTCCTAGAAAAAGGCACAAAACCTTTCTTATTATAATAAGCCTTAATCAACACTAAGTATTTACTGGTTAGATATCTACCCTCTAAGCTATTTTTAACTACTTCCCTATCAATAACTCCAAAATATGACTTGCCATGTTCTGCCTGGGCCACTCTTACTCTGACCAGCTAGCCCTCAAGCCTGTTCTCATGACCCCTTACTCCATGAATTCTTCTCCTCTCTCCACCTTCTCCCTCTTTTCCTCTCAAAGTCTTACCTCTGACTCAAGCCTAGGAACAGAAACTCCACTTACCTCTCTTCTGTATATCTATAGTCTGTAGACATCTTTATTCAACCAAAAGCTTAAAATTAAGGAGCAAGGTTACATAGCATCACTTGGTATGCCTCATTCCTGGGGGCAACCAGACCCTGGGGGCCAGTATGGACCCCCCATTTTACAATACACAGAAAAAGGCCAAACCTCAACAGATTTATGACTGGGAATCCTGTACCTTCCTAAAGAGGAAAGTCATTTTCTTTGATGGAGGGAGAAGACAAATGTAGGGATAAGAGAAGACCGACATGAAAGAAACTGAAAGCGTGTCACTCCCCTGGCTAGTTTGAATATTTTGCTTTTATCTGACATCTGCCTTAAATGGAAGTAGAATCCCAATAATTACTGTATTTCATCACCAACTGATGAATCTTTCATAAGTTTTGGACTTAGCGTCCACTTTATTCATGTCATGTACAGATATTCATGCTGAGTTACTGATAACACTTTCACACTAATTCTGACCTGGTAATCATCAGTTATTGGGAACTGAGACAAAACTTAAAATCTTTCTTGATATGTATGTTTTACCCAAGATGGAATTTCTAATCATGAAGGTCATGTTTGGGGCTCTAGTTTTGAAATAGATACAGAATAGGCTCACCGTTCTCCCATCCTATTGCTATTATTAGTTTTCAAGCCACACATGTGCTTGATTACATGATAATTTCTGTTGAATTGTTTCATTCCTATATTGGTACATCTCAAAATGGGAGCCTTGGTAATCATTTTACAAAGTTAGTTGGTAGTCCGGAGAATATTTGATATTTTTCTGCAGAGTCATTGACCCTGGAAATATCTCAAGAAGCAGTGAAAATTAAGACCAGAAGGATGAAAGAGAAAGGTAACCTAATCTGGAGCTCGGGGCTGGAAGAAAATCAGTCTACAGGGAGTCTACAATAGTACCATACAGATCCTGCATGGGATTTTTTTCCAACCTGGCAGCCTGCCCAAGTTCATTTCTCCCAGAATCCTGTTTCCAGTAGCAAAAAGTGACATTGTAGTCCTACAAGCCAGCACTCTACTCTACAGTCATGCGAATCCTCTCCCTTGGACATGCCAGCTGGCTGGTGTGCTTCTCAAAGAAGGAATTTGCCAGAGTATATGCACCTGGGCCCTGAAAGCTCTTTGATAGTACCAGCTGGCCACTATTATTCTACTACCACTATAGAAATGGCAGATGTAGGTGAAAGGATGTCATGTTAGACTATTGCCTTAAATATATCAGAATTATTAACCTCAAATGAATTTCTGTGAGAAAATTTTTATTCAAAAAGTGATGCATGGCTGCACACCTATCAGAATGACTAAAATGAAAATAGCAATACCAAATGCCATGGAGAACTGGCTTTATTCATGTATTTACAGTGCAGATGAAAAATGGTCCAGCCACTCTGGTAACAGTTTGTCAGATTCTCCACAACTAACCATATGGCCAAACAACTGCTCTCTTGGGCCTTTACCCAGAGAAATGAAAACTCATGTTCATACATAGCTTTGTATGTGAATGCTTATAGCAGCTGTATTTTTAGAACCAAAATTGGAAACCATACAAGTACATACAGTTACACGTAGGTATGCTTCTATGAACGAATGTAAATAAGCTGAGGTTTTTCCAGACTAACCCACTTTTCAATAAAAAGAAATATAATCCCAGAGTGGAGTCTGACACTTATCATCCTAGTACTTAAGTGTCTGAGACAGGATAATTGTTGTGAGTTTGATGCCTGTCTTGAACACTGTGAGTTCCTGGGTATATCAGGGATACAGAATAAAACCTCCCCCTGAAAATGAAGCAGAATGGACTATTGAAACATGTACTATCTTCTATGTCTCTCAGGAAAAAATATGGTAAAATAAAAGCCAGCCTGAAAATTTGATGTGATGGATGATTCTTTGATACAATTCTTTTAAAAAAATAAAATTCTGTGTATAAGCACATATCTGCATGCAAGTTTATATACCACATGCAGGTACACTTAGATGGAGGAAGACAGTATTTGATTGCCTATAATTGGAGTTATATATGGTTTTAAATACTATATGCATGCTGCATACAGAATCCAGGTTCTATCAATGAGTAGAAAGTGCTCTTAACCACTGAACCCTTGATTTTGTCCCTATTTAAAATTATCATTGTGACATAATTCTATAGAAAGCGGATGACTGGTTCTAGGGGTTATGAGAAGGGTGAGTACAAGACTGGTCAGTGAGTGAGTCGGAAGAGTCCACTGAGAGCCCTTCTGTGCTGACAGGCTTTTCTGTATCTTGGCTGTAGCAGGGAGCACACATACCTATACATATGATTATACTGCTTAGTGCTATACACATACATACATTCAAACATACATGCATACATGCATGCATACATGAATGCATACATACAAGCACAATTATGCCAGAAAATATGAATCAATAAGGCCAGTGGTTTTACAGAGGATGTTATTCAGCTGTGATATCATGCTATTGTTTTGGATGCTGTTAATTTCAGGTGTATTTATTGGGAGATGACAAAACAAGATCTCACACAATTATTTTTTCAAATTAACCTAATAGTAATACAACCTACAAAGTCAATTAGAAAAGGACATCAAGTTTAAGTAAGGCTTTTTGGTTTTGTTTGTTTTGTGAAATATCCTAAAAAATGATTTTTCTTTTATGTAAGAGTAAATTATAAACACTTGTCATCAAGTAACAGCTGTATGTAACCTAGTATTATCTGCTTATTTTTTTTTTACCAGAATCTAAAACATGAGGCTCCTTGCTCTTGCTCAAACCTGATAGAAGACTCTGTTTTCTCTAACTGAAATTTTCTTCACTTATCTGTCCACGTAACTTACCTCCTTTGAAGTGAAATGATTGCTCCAATTTTATCTTTTGAACACCTATGTAAACTTTTCCCTATAAAAGCTAGAGTTGAGGGAGCCTCAACAGAAACAATTTCTCCTATAAGATCTAACTATAGGCAAACATGTAGGGCATTTTCTTAATTAGTGATTGGTGTGTGAGACCACAGGCTATGCCATCCCTGAACAGGTGGTCCTGGATCCTGTAAGAAACCTACTGAGCAAGCCATGAGGAGAATGTCCTTAAGTAGCATGCCTCCATGGCCTCTGCTTCAGCTCCTGTCTCCAGGTTCCTGCTCTTCTGGAGTTCCTGTCCTCACTGCTTTTGATAATGAACTGTTATATACACTCTGAGTAAAATAAACCCTTTTGTTCCTACATTGTCTCTAGTCACGATGTTGCATCACAGCAATACTAACACTAACTAAAACATCTTTTTTTCATTACGTATTGTAAAGTACCTTTCTGCAAAGATTTAAAGATTCTGCTCTAAAATTAAAAAGAAAACAAAACTTGAGAAGCATTTAACAAATGTGCTGTGTTTATGATAAATTAAAATGATACATTCAACAATAATTTTAAAATATATAAGTATGGATGATGAGGTAGGTCAAAGAAGTTACACAATCCTCATATGCTAGAGAAGAGCTGTAAAAATGGCTGTGACTGCCTGTGGATACATTCTCATCTCTGTGGTCTGTCTTTTCCTTTTATCAGTCTTCGATAAGCCTACGATTTTACTGTTAGTAAAGTACACTTCGTGAACACACTGTTTTCCCATGACTATTAATTCTATTTGTCTACAGCTTAAGAAATAGTTTGTTTGCTCAAGGTTATAGTTTTAATTTACTATTTTCAAGGATATTTATACTTTTAGTCTTTTCATATGACCAACCATGTCTAAAATCATTGTTATATTTGATTTGATATTAAAAACACATCTCATAGTTTGAAAAGTACTTTTTTTTTTCATTTTTTTTTTTTTGAGACAGGGTTTCTCTGTGTAGCCCTGGCTGTCCTGGAACTCATTCTGTAGACCAGGCTGGCCTCTAACTCAGAAATCCATCTGCTTCTGCCTCCCAAGTTCTGGGATTAAAGGCATGTGCCACCACTGCCCCACTGAAAAGTACTTTTTTTAAAATAGTAATTTCACTTGTCACCTCTTTAAACACCTCTTTAAATCACCTCTTTAAACAACTAATTAACTGCATAAAGCCATATGTCTAGCACACAGTTTTTATTTTATGTGTGTATGCTTGTATGTGTGTTCATGTTTGTATGTGTATAGGTGCACCCACGTGTGTGTACAATCATATAGATCTGTGGAGTACAGATGTTGACATTGACACTAGGGGTCTCTTGGATGCTTTCCCCCTTAAAAGTTGAAGTGGAAACTTTTAATTGAACACAGTTTAGGTGGCAAGCTTGTTCCAGGATGGTTCTCTCCATCTGCATTTGCATGGGTTTTGAGGTTCACACACATACGGCAGCTCTTTCCTCCACTAAGCCATTTCCACAAACTTTAGGCTACATTTTAGTACCAGTCATAAGTTAATCCTTTGGTGAGTAGCATGCTGCTTTGCTTACTTTCTTCCTTTGTTATGCATGATATGTCTAATTGTGGTGAGCTATACCTCTTACAGTACTTACAACTTCCCTCAACCTCCCCTAGCTTAAGGAAGGAAAACAAACATACACTTTAGGACAACACACTTGAAAAAACTAAACCACCATGATCTAGGATGTGTAGAATGGGCACAGTTATAGGGGATATGCTCTGATCAGGAACAGGTAGGGAAACAGGGTAGCTCTTGGATTCTCACTGCTCCCATTATTTTGTATATGTGGCCCCTAACTAATTTTACCACAGAGAGACTTAAAAGGCAGTTAGAACTTTACATCTTACATTTTTACTTTTCTGATTTTCTGTTTTGGTAGACAAACATTGAAGACTAGGACATTCAACAGAAATTACATGGATGTGTGAAACCAGACATGATTGTGCTTTCCAAGAGAAAATGTTAGGGCTCCAAAAAGACCTGCTGAGGACAGCAGCCTTGTAACTCAGGCTTGTTGCTACTGTGGAAACATCCTCCTGAAGTCTAGGTAGAAAAATGAAGAGAAAATAAACAAAGCCTTGAAATCTCCAGAAAGGGGAAAACTGGACATCCATGAGTTTCCACATTGTTAGATGTGAATATCCAGTACAGCCCTCTGCAAGTAACAGAAAACTAACAAAATGTACTTTACTAAAAACATTTCAAATAGAAAGGACAAAAT
>JADRCD010191964.1:16307-28415 GCA_019843815.1 Montemys delectorum
CTCTCTCTCTCTCTCTCTCTCTCTCTCTCTCTCTCTCTCTCTCTCTCCTTCCTCTCCTTTCCTTCTCTCCACTCAACTAGCATATTTCCCCTTCCTACAATAAAATAACTCATTCATACATTGCCTCCTTTTTAATTAAGGCGCCGTGCAGCAAACAGGCCAGGCCTCGGGAGGAGAGAGAGAGACCTGGGCCCCACCACCCAGGCCCCCAGCCAGCCCTGGGAGGGAGAGAGACTCGGGCCTCACCACCAAGGCCCGCAGCCACCCAGGGAGAGAGAGAGCCTCAGCAGGCCGGGCCTGGGCCAAAACCCAGGCCCCCCTCCACCACCTTTTGGAACAGCAGGATTATATATTTTAAATGAAAACAAGACAAGGCAATGTGTATGACTTTACAGAATAATTTACAATAACCAAGAAATATAGGCAACCTTCGTACCCATCTACTGAAGAACAAGTAAAGAAAATGTGATGTGGTCATACTGAGCCTAAAAGTGAAGAAAATCCTGCTACATCTTTCACAACCTCCTAAAGATGTAACGCTAAATGAATTGACCAGCCATAAGTAGACAAATATTGTATCATTATGCTCACGTGTGGTAACTAAATCATTTTAGAAGTATATAGACTGGTCTTTGTATGATGGTGACGACACTAATGAACATAAAATTAGTTAAGATATTCAGTTTTATATTATATAATTTTAGCATGATACAAAGAATAGTATCTGTTCAATTCTTCCTTATTTATTCTTTTAAAAATGTATTGACCTATATAGATTATTTTTACATTGTAACATGAAATTTAAATGATGGTGTCTTTAAGAAAGCTCACTACTCTTGCTCTTGCCTCTTTACCCTCATCTCCTTCTCCCATTCCCTTCCCTCCTCTCTCTCCACCTGCTCATATCTCCCCTCCCCTCTCCTCCCTCCTTTCTCTGTCTTTCTCTGTCCTACTAGCCCCTCAATTCCCCTACCCATACCCTAAATTATCTGTATTCTATACTAAAAAAAATTTCAAATATTAGGTTTTTTCCTACAGAATCATGCAGATTTTATAAACTAATATTAATTGGTATTTTCAAATTATCTTCCACAATGTGTATGTTATCTTATTTTTTTCTTTGTGTCTTTTTAGATATACTTTGACAATATTTCAAAGTTTTCAATAAAAAGGTAAATTAAATGATTTAAAGTGCTGTTTATTTGTCTAAAAATTAAGTTATCTTATCTTTTTTAATGTTTTCACTCTTGATAAATTGACACCATTTCCTAAATCTGGAAGTAAAAATTCAGTGGTTATTCCTATTGCCATGATGACAGTATTACAGTTGTGGGTGTGTTAGACACTGATATTCAGTACAATTGAGTTTACCTGAATGTAGAACCCTACCATAGCACCAGAATGGTTGACAACACATGGCTTCCTTATATTTGCTTTTGACTTAAGGAGTCAGATACTGTTGTCACATTGGGAAGAATGACCACATGCTTTTAAGTTCTCAGAACTCAAAATCTGATCAAAACATTGGATTCTTGCTGTATTCCTGCACTTTCTTAATTTCACATTTTTGACCCTCATTCTCTTGACATATGGATATAAATGTAGATGGTGCCAGGGTAAAAATTCTTTGTCTGTTTAGGAACACTCCAGATTATGTCTCAGCCCTCATATCCCCCCCTCTCGCAGGCATTTGTCTTCATTTTTCAACATATCTCAGGGACTCTCCTTCTCTTCCATTTGTGTGTGTCAGCAGCCAATTCAAAATATTTGTGTTCATGCATGAAAAGTGGGTCTTTGAAAATCAGCTCACCCACACAGTTTTTTATCCTCTATTCTTCTTCCACAGTCCTTTGGATACAAATGGTGCCAGAGTCTTATTCTGATTGATTTAGATCTAGAGATCGTTATTAATCATTCCTGTACATCTATTTGAAATACTATTAAATTTAATATATTTTGTATATAGCAAGGCATATTTTTAAAAAAATTTGAATACACTGAAACACCTAAAGGGAATATTAGTGATGTGCTAAGACTTCAGTAATGTTAACTTTTTCTATGCTCCTCAACACAATCTGGTGATTGAATAAATATCTTTGCTGTGTCCCCTTGTTACCTATGTTACTTTAAAAATATTCACAAAATTCTATATAATTACCATGATCTTACAATTGGACAAACTGCAGCCCAAAGTTGTTGCACAAATAATTGTCAGACCTAGATTTCTGTCATCAAAATAGAGGAAATCAAAGGCTAGAAAGCTTACTCCCTCTATTACTTAGTATTTCCATTTTAAAATGTATTCTTCTAGTCTATAAAATAATCCATAAAAATATAAATTATGAGTCAGTAAACATTCACTGTTTAATATGTAAATATTGCTAATTCTATCATTAAGGCTGAGGCTTATGTATATTTAGTATAGAATTATGTCTCTGTATTGTCAGCAATAGCTTTCTTTAAACTTGATAGTTTGACTGAAAATACTATGATATTCTTTTCATTACTTGTAAAATGTGATGGGTTTATGATATACCATTGATGAAATTGCTTTTGTGGCACTATGTTAATTATTAATATAAAAGAAACTCTCAAGCAGAGTAATGAAGAAGAACACTGAAAACTTGCTATGGACAAAATCTGGTCAGTAAACCTCAATGAATGTGGTTCAAGGTAAAGGTCATTGATAACATAGATTTACTATGTTAACATATTGGGTAATACTGTTAAAAAGAAGTGTGGTGGCTTGGATTAAAATAACCCCTCTAGGCTCATTTGCTTGAATAGATGGTCCCCATTTGGTGGAAACATTTTGGAAAGATTGGGAGGTATGGCCATGTTAAGGAGGCATGCCACTGGGGAGGGGATTTCAGGTTTCCAAACTCTGTGCCAGTCCCAATGCATCTCTGCCTCCTTCTTAGGGTAAGGAGATAAGCTTTCAGGTACTCTCCAGAGCCTGCCTGCTACCATGCTCCCTGCCACAGTGGCCATGGCCCTTCACCCTTTGGAATGCTAGCCTCCCAGTAAATGCTTTCTTTTATAAGTTGCTTTGGCCATGGTGTTTTGTCTCAGTATTTCTGAATTAACTGCAGCTGGAAGTCAATGTTACCGAGAACTTCAGAGTTTGAATTGCCTTAATCCAAACTGCAGTATAATTTACTTGTGTAAAATAGGCTCGCTCTCTCTCTCTCTCTCTCTCTCTCTCTCTCTCTCTCTCTCTCTCTCTCTCTGTGTGTGTGTGTGTGTATGTGTGTATCTGAGAGTGTGAGTGAATTAAAGAGAATTGTGAAATTGATTATTCAGGGACCTGCCTCTGCACAATAGAAAGTCCATTTCCTTTTGCCTCTGAAGATTTATACAAATGTCAGGTAATCATGCCACCTCTGCTGTGAGGTCTTTCTGAAGAGAATAGCCTATTATTGATATATTTAGTCACAGAATAAGTGAAAGTGGCAAAAATCAAAAATGCATGCACACAAATATTTCACCAGTTAAATTCTTTGTTCTTTTTCTTTTAAATTACACTATTAATAGAAGAAACACAGCTGGAAATGTCATCAATGTACAAATGGAATGCACAGTTGGATAGAGCAAGTAAATACTTTCCCCCACAATTTAAAAGAAAACCCCTTTCATTGTTAATGTGTAAGTTAAGGGACTATAGGCAATCCAGACATATGGCTCTGCATTCATTTTAAATGAATGCTATAAGCCCCTTATTCATTTCAGTGTAAAACAGTTTATATTAATTAAAGACATAATTGAGTGCTAGAAAAGGTTTTAGAATCCAAGTATTTGATGTAATAGATGGTTTATAATATGTTTCTTATTTAAATTCATCCAGTAGCTAGAATTCTATTTTCCTCTTACATTCTCAGTGTATTTACCCCTAACATTTTGATAGACAAATTAATGTTGATGGTAGAAATATATTGAAACATTTTAATCTTATGTTCATGAGTATTTTATTGACATGTAGGTATATGCACTACATGTATTCCTGGTCACTACAGAGACTAAATGAGGTCATCAGATCCCCTAAATTGCTGTTATAAATGGTTATTAACCATCATGTGGTTGCTGAAAACAACAGCAACCTCTACGTTAGCAACAAATGACTGTACATGGTGAGCATTTTCTTCAGCCTTCTATTTTGTTTTTTTTTTAAAGATATTTTTTTAAGATATCTAGTCTAACACTTTAGGAGTTGTTTTAATATTGAATGTTGTTTCCATGTAGTATAGTGCAGTTCATTATGACTGTTTTAAACTATCGATTTCATTGACCTGTTAAAATTAGTTCTGAAAAAAAAAATTCTTGTTAATTGAAAAGAAAAAGAAATCTCACAATGGTACCTCAAAGTCAAGAAAAAACTAGATTAAAAAAGTGGAATGCAGGAAAGAACAGAGAAAAAAGGAAGGTAATGGACAGAAAGATATCTAAATCTAGTCTCATTTTACAGCCTTAAACATCCAAAGCCTTTGCTAAAGTCTCACTAAGCTATGACAGGCTCCAACAATTGACTGTCCGGTCTATGGATAGTACTATTTATCATCTGTAACAAACTTAGCATCCTGTTACTTCTTAGTTTGCAAAGTTCAGGGAATAGTGTACTTTTAAAAGACCATATACCTATAATTTAAATGCTTGTTGCCCTAGCTACCATCACCTGATATCTATTCAATATTATCTTTCCTCAGACAGGGAAAGACATTAGAATTAGAAGTATGCACAGGCATGTTATAGAGTAACAAACTGAAGTCAGTCAGAGAAGATGTACCTAACCCTCAGAAGACTTAGGGCCCCAGGAAGTGGGGTAGGGGTGGGATGTACATCCTCTTAGACACCTGGCGGGAGGACCAGGAGGGGGTTAAAGTCTGGATTGTAAAATAATAATAATAATAATAATAATAATAATAATAATAATAATAATAATAATATAATAATAATAATAAATAGATAGATAGATAGATAGATAGATAGATAGATAGATAGATAGATAGAAAGATAGACAGATAGACAGATAGATAGATAATGGGGCTGTGTGCCAGGACAGAGTCAATAGCTTACCTCCTTCTGTGTGCCTGGCTATCAAGACAGGCATTGTGACTTATAATTGATGAATGTGTTTCTGATCCCTTCATGAATAGGGCTGTCTGTCTCAATGAGATAGGGAGATATACATATGTCTGTCCTCAAGAATACTCTGGTGTGAATTGTTGAGTTGGAAGTTAATGAATGTGGATCCCAGGTACATCTGCATGGTACCACATGGCAGGATGCTCTTGTGGCTTACTTCTGTGACTGTGCACCTGGATTTCTAGGAGACCACTGTGAACTCAACATTGATGAATTTATCAGTTAGCCATATCTCCATGGAAGTCTATGTGTGGGAGATGGAAACAACTACTGCTTTGACTGGAAGGGTATGTGTGGGAGATGGAAACAACTACTGCTTTGACTGTTGGGCTCTCATTTTGGCCCCGGTTTGAGCCTTGAGGACAAACCTGAGCCTGGCTTGAGTTTTGAGACAGGTCCCAGTCACTTCTGTATGGGGGGACTCAGCAAGACACGTTTGGCCCTGCCTTTGCCCAACAGTTGCTGAGGTAGAGTTTTGCCCTTGGCCCTGTAAGTCACTCTATACCCTGCCACCCTTTCCCACCTCCTACATCATCTTATCCCACCAAAAATCCCCCTCCCTATGTTCTGAACTTATGTAAGCGAAAGGCTGATGCCAAAAAGTTGAGTTCCCACTTCAGTGAGATTCCCAGGTTGGTGTGTTTCTTTTGGGGCTTCGACACTCGCCATCCTGCTCAGTTCCTGAGAGAGCCTGCATAAAGGAACACATTGTCAAGCCTTTATGCCTCTTTATTGGTCAAAGCCTTGTCACAATCATACAGCATGTAAAGGCACTGCTGACAGCTATATTTGTCACTGGTGGCCTATATACACAGGTGTGCTGTGTCTGACAGACAAAAGTTAATGCAGTAAACAACCCCTGCCCAATGGGGTTGGGGGGAAGATGTGCTGAGCAGTCATCAGAGGATCAATAGGGACATATTGCAGGCTCACCTTCCTCCTTCAACTACCTTGGGCTATGTTTATATCTCTCAGCCTGGACTCATAGACAAGATACTAGCATGGCTGTCCTCGGAGAGGCGCTACTCAGCAGCTGACTGAAACAGATAGAGACCCACAGCCGAACATTGGACCTAGTTCAGGGAGTCTTGTGGAAGAGTTGGAGGAAGGATTTAGGAACTTGGAGAGGATTGGGATCTCCACAAGGAGACAAACAGAGTCAACTAATCTGGACCCTTGGGGCTCCCTGAGACTTTACCACCAACCAATGAACATACAAGGGGTAAACCTACAATCCTACACATGTGTAGCAGATGTACAGATTGGTCTTCATGCAGGCCAACAACTTGAGCATGGCCTTACCCTGACTCTTTTCCCTGCCTGTGGATCCTGTTCTCCTAAATTGGCTGCCTTGTCTGAGCTCAGTGGAAGAAGATATAGTAACTTGAATATAGTAGAAGTAGTAACTTGAGGTGCCAGGGTGGGTTGGTACCATGATGGTTTTTACCTTTTCTCAGAGGTGAAGTGGAGGGGTTAGAGAAATGGAAGGAGAGGGAAGGCTACAATCAGGATGTAAAGTGAAAAAATAAATTAATGGAAAGAAAACAAAGGAATAAAGGCTACATTTCCTTTTAAGTTCAAAAACATATTTTGTATCATATATTTCGCAGTCTGTATGTTTGATATATATAAGTTTGTGAAAAAGAGGGATGATAAGAAAAAGTTTTACTATCCAAAACACAAATCCAGGGATTTTATGATAGTTTGGGAACAAAATGCTCAAAAAATATGCAATTAAAATTTCTGTCAGTGTATGTTATGTTTACCAAGTCCAAGAAATACTGGTTTTATCATAAAGTTCTGAATACAAAAAAATAGTAGTAAATTACAAAGTACAAATGAAAAACAAAAAATATACAAATGAGAACATCTAATTAATTTTGTATAACTTTATATGTTAATGTGTGTATGTTTCATAATTCCCAAAGCTTCAGTTTGCTAAAAAGAAAATACATAAAATTAAATTAAAAATATAGATCTAAAACACAGTGACAATTTTCTCTAAGTGTTATTTTGTTAATATCTAGGTATTTTGAAGGTTATTTTTCAAATTTCAAATTAGAAATGGATCATAAGGTACAGGGAGCTCAGTTCTTGACCTGTAGACAACACAGCAACTCTGTAAAATTGATCCTTCTTTATATGAAGCCAGTGTAAGGCTCATGGAACCTTGTATGTTGGCAGGCTTTTAAATTTACTCTAGTGCCCACAGAGTTTCATTTTACCCATTGCCTGCATTGATGTAAGTAAAATTAATGAAAAGAAACCAGGTAATGGCCCTAAAAATGTACTTTGTTGGAAAAAATGTTATTTGATATTTCCCTCGATATTTCAATCTTGGTAAGAAAATATATCTAATGCGGGATTAAGCTGATCTGTTTTCTTTGAAATCTTTAAAATAAAATTGTATCACTTGCATACTGGTAAACATGTCAGATTCTTGTAAAATAAATGGGGCATTTAATGACATGTGTTCAAACAGTATATTGACGGTAAAGGACAGCATTTCCCAAAGAAGAATGTGTAGAACTAGACAGAGTAGTCCTATGTACAACAGCGTGAATACTGGTGTGTCTCAGAACTGTCAACTTAGAGATTATATAGCAAATTGCCTTTCACATTTAATAGGCACTCAAAATTTTTGAAAATTATTTGTAATAAGTCTCTCATCTTCATAACAAGTAAAAAATTAATTTATTTTCTATATAACTTGACACATTTTTATTCATCTGTCATATGATACATCCAGATGTCAGCCACTCTTCCTTCTCCTTTCCCCCCAGATCCATGGCTCCTACATTGCCCTTCAGAGAAAAGCATCCCTCCCAGTGTTATCCACTGAGCATGGCATAACAAGACTGGATGAGACAACAAAAAATTTATTCAGAAGAATTTTGTTTCATTTTGAACATTTGGGTTATTATCTGTTTTTCTTTAATTCGTGGATTTTTTAAAATCCTTTTTTATATATCACATTCCAACAGCAATGTCCCCTCCTTTTCCTTCCCTCCAGTCTCTCCCCTACATATCCCCTGTCCCCCTGATTCACTTGTACCCCCACCTCCCCTCAGAAGAGAGCAGGCCTTCCAAGGACAAGCTTCAATAAGATCAGGCACATACCACCCATCAAGGCTGGCTGAAGCAACTCAGTAGGAGAAAAAGGGTCCCCAAAGTAGGCAACAGAATCATTTCTTTTTAACTTAGTCTTTTTTTTTTTAAATTAGGTATTTTCTTCATTTACATGTAAATTTCTCATTTCCTAGTTTCCCTTCCAAAAAACAAACAAACAAACAAAAACAACAAGAACAAGCTCCTGTTGCCTCCCCCATCCCCATGCCTGCCACCCCATCCTCTCCCACTTATTGGCCCTGGCATTCCCCTACACTGGGGCACAGAACCTTCACAGGGCCGATGACCTCTCCCTCCTATTGATGATCAACTTTGCAATCCTCTACTATACACATGCTGCCAAAACAATCAATCCCACCATGTATAGTCCTTGGTTGGTGGTTGGATCCCTGGGAGCTCTGAGGGTACTAGTTAGTTCGTCCTAAGGGGCTGCAAACCCTTCAGCTCCATAGAACCTTTCTCTAACTCCTTCATTGGGGACCGTGTACAATTAAAGAACTGACTTTGCAGGTGAAGAATTCTTTTAACTTTACTAAGAATCTGGAGTCTTTCCCTCACAGATTCAAAAAAAAAAAAGGGTGTTTTACCATTAAATAGAATGGTCTATAAGTGAAAATTAGGCCACATTGACTAATAGTTGATCAAGAATTCTACAACTATAATGATTTGATTTATATTGGGAATACCAATATTAAAGTGATCTATGTTAAACAATCAAGTTTTGACTTGTTTGCTTTTTCATACAATTTTATCTATTGTTGCTTAATGCCTATTCCCACCTATAATTACATCTATATGTGTTTAAAATAATTTTTTTGTTTCATGTGAATGTTTACTGAATTGTAATGAGAATTTCTATGATGAATTTGTCCCATTTATCAATAGGGCATGAAAAAAGACATGATTGTCTTTATTCTTGACAATATTCTCTTCTTCACTGATATTAACATAGGCACACTAACTTAATTTAAGTTACCTATGTAGCATCTTTTTTATATCATTTGACTATTAATTTCTTCCTCATTTTTATTAATAAAATATTTTAATTAGTGTTTCATCACGGTGAGTATTGCCTGAGTGAAGTCTACAGAGTGGAAAAATTTATTTTAACTCATAGAAATTAGATGTTTTCTGTTATCATTTGGCTCTATGCCTATGGCCTGGGTTGATACAGAACATTATGCAGAAGGAAATAGTATAGATAAGCAAACTCAAAGCAGAGTTAAAGCAAGGGAAGGCCTCTGTACAAGAGGCGGTCCCCAAGAACATGCCTTTTATTAAACAGTTTTGCATCTGTGTTCATCAGGGTACTGGCATATAATTTTCTTGTTTGTTATTTTTTTTTTGGCTTTGTTATAACAGTTTCATAGAATGAAGAAAGAAGCCTTCTGTTTCTAACTTGTGGGATAATTTGAGATATATTGTTGGTTCTTCTTTGAAGATCTGTTAGAACTCTGCATTGAATTGAACTGGCTCTGGACTTTTGTTATATGAGAGATCCATTTGATTCACAATGTCATATAACCACAGTGTTTCTGAATTTGGTTATTTCTCACATGTCCTATATACTAGAGACAGTGAAGTATTGAAATCACCCACTAGTACTGTGTTGATATTAATACGTGGTGTTAAATCTAGTTTTTTTATTAAATGATTTTATTTATTCACATTCCAAATCTTGCCCCTCTTTCTGCTCTCCAGTCCCTGAGTTCTTCACCTCATCTCCCTTCCCCTTTGCTTCTGAGAGGGTGTTCGCCTACCTACCCATCCACCCACCTCCATCTCTAGGTACTCCTGGTTTTCATGCATATATGTTTAGGATAGTAATAACTTGTTGTTAGATTTTTCCTTTAATCCGTACATAGTGTGTTGCAGCATTTTTTCTGTCCAAACATATTAGGGTAGTGACAGGCCTGTGATTGGACAAGAATAGAAAAGTAGAGCTAGAAGCTGAGGAGGGAAAAAGGCAGAGAACTGGAAGGGGCAAGGGATCATCATCATGGAGGCAGAGGAAGGTGACGATTCAGACCCCCATGGTGGTTATAACAACCAAGTTAATGTTTTTTTACAAAGTTAGAGTAATTGTGATAAAACATTATCTTTATCATTGGACTATGAAATTATTGTATTGGCATCTTGTAAATTATGATTTTATTATTATATAAACCTGATTAGATAATTAAGCTATAAGAGTCATGCTTTACTGGGTACTAGGCGCTAGATGAATGATTGTGGGGGTGTGTAAAGCATTGCATGTGAGCAAGATGTTGCTGCTAGCTGGGAGAAAATAGCAAGAGCCCGCTGGGACATAATGTGGTGTCAGATGGTACCGGCACTGGAATGTGGTCAGACCAGAAAGAGAGTTTGTGGGGTGGATTGATTTTTAATACTTCCTGCAACAACAGTATTCTTCCTTATTTTTATGATTAAGTTTTGTTTGAAGTCTATTTTGTCAGATACTATAATAAATACATCTGCTTGCTTCTTGGTTCCATTTTCTTGAAATACAGTTTTCCATCCAATTGTCATGAAATATGTTTCTTGGAGATGGTGTAAAGATTGTTCTTCTTTGGAGACTGCCATAGCAGGCTTCCATCAGCAAGCACTCCCCAAGTACAGAGGCAGATGCCAACAGCCAATCATTGGACTGAGTGCAGGGGTCCTGGATGGAGGATTTGGAGAAGAGACTGAAGGAGCTGAGGGGATTTGCAGCCACATAGAGGGAGCAACAGTGTTAACAGGCCAGACCTGCGGAGCTCCCAGGGACTGGACCACCAACCAAAGAGTATGCATGGAGCTACCTATGGCACTGGCCACATATGTGGCAGAGGATGGCCTTGGTGGACATCAATGGGAGGAGAGGCCATTGGGCCTGAGGGTGTTGCATGCCCCAATGTAGGGGAATGCCAGGGGTGGAACATGGAAGTGGGTGGATGATTAGGGGAGCACTCTCATAGAGGCAGAGGGAGGGGGAATGGGATAAGGGGTTTCCAAAGGGGAGAACTAGAAAGGGGGAAAACATTTGAAATGTAAAAAAAGAAAAAATCCTCAAAAAAAGTTAAAATAAATAAATATTAACAAGCAAAAGAAAAAGGTTATTTTTTTCTAATCTACCTCAATGATGTGTCATTGTATTCACAAATTGAAATAATTTATACTACAAGTTATTATAGAACAATGTGTCTTGATTGCTATCATTTTGTTGCTTTTTTGTTTGTTTATTTGTTTTGCTTTTTTTTTTTTTTTTTTTTTTTTTTTTTTTTTTTTTTTTTTTTTTTTATTTTAGAGGCAAGATCTCTCCTTATAGCCCTAGCTGTCCTGAAATTCACTATGTAAACCAGGCTTGCCTCAAGCACACACTGCATGACATTACATGGGAAAAGCTAGGGTTAAAGCATTGTTCTGTGAAACCAGGACTCCTTTTGTTGTTTTGTGGTCTTTTAATAGACACTTTTGATTCAATGTTCTGGAATTGTTTATTTCTTCCTTGTTCTTTCTTGGACATGCCCGTGTCTTCAGACTTGGATATTTCTTCCAGTATTTCCTCTGGAGCTCTTTATGGATTCTAAAGTACATGAATGTTTTTATTACAGAATCTTTTTTTAATCCATCGATTGGGAATGGACATAATTATTGGGGTAGTTGGATATTACAGAATATAGTAGTTGGGGCTGGCATCTGTGGTCTTTTATAATTTTCCAATTATTAAAAAAATGAATTCTGTCATTCATACACTCCATGAGAAAACAAACACCACGAGAAAGAGCAGAGGAGCAGCAGCAGCAGCAGCAGCAACAGCAACAACAACAACAACAACAACAACAACAACAACAACAACAA
>JADRCD010191966.1:0-13681 GCA_019843815.1 Montemys delectorum
CCCCCCCCCCCAGCCACTGGATAGTGACACAGAGAGTTAATAATAGATTTATTATAGCTTAGGTCTAGCTTAGGCTAAATCCCACCTATCTAACTAGATTAACAGGGCTATCCTAGTCCACCTGGCTCGTCCTCTCACCTGGCCCATTACCAAGTATGTCCAACCTCTTTTGTGTCCTGTCCTAAAGGCGAATCTTCCCTCCTCTGATTTCTTTCCCCTTTGTCTGCCCGGGGAAGTCCAGTCTTCTACTTCCCGCCCAGCTATTGGTTGTCAGCTATTTATTAAACCAATCAGCGAGTGAGGAAGGTGTATGTTTACAAAATGCTGAGGCAGGTGATGAAACACGAGAATAACAATACCAAAATCTGGCTGGCACTCCACTCTCTACTGATGCAGAACAAACAACTGAATAATACAAAGATGGCTTTCACACAGTCCACCCCAACAGTGATGGACTGAGCGATGCTGCAGTTCCACAGTAGAGCCCTCCCCATCCTGGGCTGGGACCATGCCTTAACCTCTTTGGCCCCTGAGGTATTTTCCCAGCAAACTGATGGCTTTAGTGCATTCAAGGTGCAAAGTTGGTGATTTAAATCCCTTCTTGAAGAAGAGACTAAAATGAAAGAGGCCAGGATTTAATCAGCAGCTGGGAAGAACAGTCATGCCGTCAGCAGACTAGCATGGAGCTGGTGTGGATAGTGGAGAGCCGAGGCAAGCACACCCATTACACACACACACACACACACACACACACACACACACACACACACACACACACGTGGCCACAGGAAAGCCACAGAAGAGTAGCCTACAAACTCGGTGGCAAGGTACCCTCATCCACAGCCTTTGGTAACCACAGAATAGTGTCAGGCTTAGAATCTACTTGAGAAATACAGGGATTTTGACTGGCATATTTAAAGCAGGGTTGCTGGACAGCCAAGCAATGCCCACAGCTTTTTAGATCAATGTGGCTTTATGGTGTCTATAAATTACACACACATGGATTTATGAGCTAGGGAAGAGCTTGGAATGCGGAAGTCTAAGAGGTGTTGTAGGACTGCCCTCACTTGCTGGTGAGGTGACTCAGGGGGTAAAGGGCTTGCTGCACAAGTGTGAAGACAAAAGTTCAAGTCCCCAGCACACACTCACCTGTCACCCTCATTTTCCTACAGTGAGGTGGGAGCGAGAGTCAAGATTCCCTAGAAAATCATGGGCCAACTAGCTTGGTGTGTACACAGAAGAGCAACCAAGAGACCCTGCCTGCCTCCAACAAGGTGGAAGTTGAGGCCTAACACCTGAGGTTGTCCTCTGACCTCTTCATGAATGTCATAGCAACCAAGCACTTACCCATATATGTAAATGACCACACACACACACACACACACACACACACACACATGAACACACACATACACATGCATACACATTTATACATACACATTCATAGGCACATGCATATGCAATACATGCAAACACATATGAGCACACATACTCCCCCACACACCTGTCATCATGGGAAAACAAAACACAGTTTTTTTTTTTTTTTACCTTTAGTCATTCCCCTTCTTTCTTCAATATTCAGTAATATTTTTAAGATTTATTTGATTTTTATGCATATGGGCATCTTGCCTATATGTATTATGTCTACATGTACATACATGCACATATGTGCATGCACATATGTGCATGCCTCATACCCACAGAGATCAGAATAGGGTACCTTGGCTCCAGATACCTTGGGACTAGAGTCATGGATGGTTGTGAGCCACCATGTAAGTGATGGGAATTGACCCTGAGTCCTCTGAAAGAAAAACACGTGCTCTAACTACTGAGGCATCTCTCCAGCACGATCAACAACATTTTAAAACATTATTATTTACATAAAAGAATTGACTTGGTTCTCTCTCCCAGCCCTCTCCTGCCCAGTCCTTACACCTGATCCCCACCTTCATTCCCTTCCCTATCCCTTTTCCCACCTGGCTTCCTCCCTCCCACCCAACTCCAATGTCTACTTTATTTCCTCTTCTCAGATTCAAGCATCTTTGATTGGGCTCTCCTTATTATTTAGTTTTTCTGGGTCTGTGGAGTATAACACTGTTATACTATACTTTATGGATAATGTCCACTTATAAGTGAGTACATACCATGCATGTCTTTTTGGGTCTGGATTCCCTCACTCGGGATGATATTTTCTTTCATCCTTCCTTCCTTCCTTCCTTCCTTCCTTCCTTCCTTCCTTTCTTTCTTTCTTTCTTTCTTTCTTTCTTTCTTTCTTTCTTTTTTTTTTTTTTGTATTTTCGAGACAGGGTTCTGTGTAGTCGTGGCTGTCCTGGAACTCACTCTGTAGACCAGGCTGGCCTCTAACTCAGAAATCGGCCTGCCTCTGCCTCCTAGGTGCTAGGATTAAAGGCATGTGCCACCACCTCCCAGCCAGGATGATATTTTCTAGTTCCATCTATTTGCCTGTAAATTTCATGATGTCTTCATTTTTAATAGCTGAGTAGTATTCTCTTGTGTAAACAAACCACATTTTCTTTATCCATTCTTCAGTTGAGGGACATCTAGGTTATTTACATTTTCTGACTTTTACAAATAAAGCTGCTACAAACACATTTGAACAAGTGTCCTTGTGGGATGTTGGAGCGTCTTTTGGGTGTATGTCTGGAAATGGTATAGTTGGGTCTTAAGGTGGAACTCTTTTCAATTTTCTATGAAACTACCAAATTAATTTCCAAAGTAGCTGTACAAGTTTGCACTCCCAACAGTAATGGAGGAATGTTCCCCTTGCTCTACAACCTCTCTAGCATGTGCTATCTCTTGAGACTTTGATCTTAGCCATTCTGATGGGTGTAAGGTGGAAGGAATCTCAGAGTCATTTTAATTTGCATTTCCCTGATGACTAAGGATGTTGAACATTTCTTTAAGTGTTCCTTGGCCTTAAGAGATTCCTCTGTTGAGAATTCTCTATTTAGCTTTATATTCTATTTTAAAATTGTAATTATTTGGTTTGTTGGTGTCTAATTGCTTGAGTTATTTATAAATTCTGGATATTAGCCCTTTGTCAGATATGGGATCGGTGAAGATCTTTTTCCATTCTGTAGGCTGCCATTTGTCCTATTGACAGTGCCCTCTGTCTTACAAAGCTTTTCAGTTTCATGAGGTCCCATTTATCAGTTGTTGCTCTCAGTACCTGAGCTATGGGTGATCTGTTCAAAAAGTTGTCTACTGTACCAATGTGATCAAAGCTATTCCCCACTTTCTCTTCTATGAGACTTAGTGTATCCAGTTTTACATTGAGGTCTTTGATCGACTTGGACTTGAGGTTTGTGCAGGGTGATAGATATGGGTGTTGTGTTCTACGTGCAGACATCCAGTTAGACTAGCACCATCAGGATATAAGAGTGAGTACCCAGTAGGCTTTTCCAGAGAGTGTGTGGCAGGCCCACCATAAATGGTATTCTTGTTCTTTATAGGCATGTGAGGCTAAGAACTCATTTAGGGTAGACTCTGCCACATGTGAACCTTGCGGGGAAAGATAATGAATTGAGTCAGCAAGCTCCAGACGAATTGTGGGGGGGTAGCCCACTGAGGTGCTATACACCCCCGAAAGGCATTTGAAGTCAGTAAAGCTGAATAAGCCACCTTTCTGGGAATAGAACCCACTTTTATCAAGGCTGTCCCCAGGGCACAAGACGTGTGTGTGTGTGTGTGTGTGTGTGTGTGTGTGTGTGTGTGTGTTTATATATGTGTATAATCTTTAATCTTTTTTTTTTTTACAGTCGAGTCGTTATCACCCTTCGGGTCCCCCCTCTGACAGTTCCTCATCCAATTTCTCCTCCACCTCTCCAAATGGATGTTACCCCCCCCACCCCACCAGACCTCCCCACTTCCAAGACACTCGATGATCCCCTGTATTCTTATTCCGTACACCCTGGGTCCGCCCTGAACTCCCACTGTGTTACAGAGTGATTTCTGTTAGGCGGGCCAGATAAATTTCTACCAGTGGAAGCCAGGTAGGAGGTCTGTGGTGGAACCTGTGAGGTAGACTTCTGCCAGCAGCATGGTCTCTCTTAGACAGGGAGCGGAATCCTTAGGAGGATGACAGCAAGATCCCAAAAGACAATTAGCTTGTCAGTGATCCACATGCCCTCGTCCTCATACAGAACTATATGCTAAGTTGTCATTCACTTAGGGTTTATTAAGACGCTTTTGATTTCCAAGCTCTGAGGTGAGTGAGCCTGCTTTAATGAGACTCATGCTGTGAGTCTATTCCCTAGCTCTCTGGCGTGCTTATAGGTTTCCCAGCTTAGGGACTTTTTTCCTTCGGGGTCTGGAGCATTGTTGTGGCCCTGTGTGGTCTAACAAACCAGAAATACCATGATCGGAAGCATGTGGCCATGCACCATCCCACAGTTGGACTCACTGGGCAGAAGGCAAGATGTCAGCTGTTCTCGCTCTGGTTCTCAGGGTGACTCTGCCTTGACTGAAGGTGCTTGTCCTCTGCCTCTGCCTTCAAAGCCACAACAGCTCAGGTTCTCAGAGACGCTTTACAGGGTCTTCCTCCTGGAACAGCCATAGTTTGCCCCTAGCCCCACTCAGCCCACTCTTCATTCTCCACCTTCCATTTCTAAGGATGCTTTTGATCCCCTTTAATGACGCAGGCAGTCCAGGTGAGTCTCACCTCTCTGGTTAATCCCATCTGAAAAGTCCCTTTTGCCACATACTATGGCAAGGTCATTGTTACCAGGTCAGGGTGGGACATCTAAGGTGGGAGGTAATGGTGATGTCCTGATGGCTCTCAGCCACTCACCACAGGGGACACTCAGCCTGAGAGCTGTATCTCTGTCACGTCATCCCTGAGTGGCGGCATCAATAGTTTTCTTCTTCATCTCTGTGCATCTCTGTGCATCTCTGTTTACTCTGATGTACCATCTCATTCAACCAAGGTTGAATAAACTAAAAGGGACTGTGGGCCCTAAACGGAAACCTGTATGATCCCACAACTGCTGAACTGAAGGACACAGTCAAGGTCAAATGCTAGCTAGGACAAAAGAGTTGAGCAGGTCCGGCCTTGGGTGGATCAAACATTAGCACAAATGAGTTCCCAAGGCTAAGACCTTGTGGGAAAGCAAGTCGAGGGGCCTATGTTGTGTGATGTCTTGGTGACTAGAGCTGGAAGATACTCAGGCACATCCATGGGAAGGGCGCTCTTTGGCACGGTGGTTGTTGTTAAACACAGGTGGAGGTGATGGGTAGAATTTCAGGCTTATTTGATCTCCACTCAGGTATCCCCAGGGCCCTGGATCTGAGAGAGCCTTGGCCAGGTGTCTACATGAACATGGCTTTGTCCTTCCTCATTTTCCTGAGCTAACCAGAGGCCCTTGTATGTCACTTCCAGCCAAACTCGTTAGCATCACCATGTTAACTGCTCTTGCAAAGTTGTGCTGGGAGGTTGGCAGGGCACATACTCTCTGTTCAGTACGTTAATATGACGATTCATTAAGTATGATACGTCCAAACCGTGAGAAAAAAAATTGGCCTTTCTGAGTGCTAGAGACAGACTATTCTGCTTCATCGTGATTTTGTGCTCAAGTCTTAGGCAAAAAATAAATAAATAAATAAATAAATAAATAAATTAGAAGTTGTCAGAAATCATTCTTATTTGCTAAATTTTAGCTTCTTAAAAGAATATAAGTCCCTTTACAAACCAGTTTGAACTCCTGCCACTATAGGTTCTTGGGATTCACACTTGTGCTTGCAAGGTTTTTACCCGTGAGCCGTCTTCCCGGCTCTGCCTTTGAGTTTTTCTTCTTCTTTTTTTAAAAGAACTTTTTATTGATTCTTTGTGAGTTTCTCATCATGCACCCCAGTCCTGCTCACCTGCCCATCCCTTCATATCTGCCCTCTGCCCTTGCAACCTCCCCACCAAAAGAAAATAAAAAACAAAAATAATAATAAAAAAATAAAACCAAAGATAAACACCATCTTGCTGTGGAAACTGTGGTATGTCACTGTGTGCCCCACAGTATATTCTTTTGTCCACACAACTTTACTTGCAAATGTTTATCCCAATGAGTCATTGGTCTGGTTGGGAACCTCTGGCTTCTGCTACACCATCAATACTGGGTCCTTGCTGGGATTCTTCTTAGACATCCTGTTGTTGCCCTATATGATGGAGGCCCTGCAGCTTTGGATCTACAGGACCAGCCTTTTCATGCACTCCAGAAGTCCATAGATGGGTTAGATGTTGGGGTGGCCCAAAGCCCTGGATCTGGGCCCTGAGTTGATCCTGTACCCACACCCCCAGGGCAAGCACTTCTCAGCTAGCTCACCCAATGCACAGATGGCAAGGGGCGGGGCCAGCTTTCTTGTTCTCATGATCCCATGGTCAGCTCTCCCACTTGCCACAGGTAGGAAAGGACAAGTAGGGAGGGCATGGAGGGCATCTCTCTCATGCCCACGCCACCTCACGGTGGGGTGAGTGGTAGACCAGCTCTCCAGTGTTCATGCCCTCAGAGGTAGCTTGCCCATGCTTCTGCCACCAGGGCCAGCTCTACTGTGCTGTCCAAGCAAGGTACAGGCCTACTCAGTGATGCAGCCAGCAAAGGGTGGGGCTGGCTTTCCAGAGTGCAGTGTACTGCCCTTGGACATCAACATGGTCTAGGATGGCAGACCAGACCAGAGATGTCTTATCATCTTTAGTGACAATATGACCATGGACATCATCGACATAGGCCCCTGCTGCTGCATAGCCACAGATGGAGACATGGCCCTCAGTGGAAGCATGGGATGGGACTTCACCATGGCTTCAGGAGGCAGGGCAAGCCACTCACAACAGGCTATCCCCCCCAACACACACCCTTACACCTCCAGTTCTGTCCTCCCTTCATGATGCTTAAACTGTTTTGCTTCTTTGTTTCCCATCTCTCTACTGTCTACCACACACATACACATCTAATCGCTCCTGCTGTGGGCAGGCCACCTTGGCAGGCTTCTGGGTGTCCTCTGCCTGCCTGAGGCAGTGGGCTGGCTTCTGTGTGTCTTCTGCTCACCCATGCCATGTGGCCTGGAGGCAAGCAGCAGGCCTCTAGGGTGTCTTCTCCAGCCTGAGGCCTATGGCATGGTCCTTCCTTTGAATTCTAATATGGTTGCTTAGTTTTCTTGCTCTAAGGAAAGTGTATGGTGATGTGAAGATTGTCCTACATGTGAGAATGCTCTGAACAAGCAGGTACAAAAGAGGAGAGAGCAGATGTCTGTCTGAGAGCCAGTGGGACAAGAATCGAGGTGTCTATGGTGTGACTTTGAGGTTGACTTTGATGGAGGGCAGATGGCAAAAGCCTGGCGAAGTGTGTTCTGCTGAGGCCTCGGTATCTTTATTGTCACATGGAGACACAGTTTTCTATGCTGATCCCCCCACTAGAGAGAGGTCTGTAGAGACCCCGAGGAAGCAGTGGATGCTGAGGGAAGGGAAAGGCTCAGAGATGGATTAAGTCACAGCATGAGGAAGATGTTAGGTTAAAAGCAATGCCTGAGGTGCTCATCTTAGGAAGCTGAGAGGTCAGGTTAGAAAGTGATGGACAGCCGGGCAGTCATGGTGCACGCCTTTAGTCCCAGCACTTGGGAGGAAGAGGCAGGCAGATTTCTGAGTTTGAGGCCAGCCTGGTGTACAGAGTGAGTTCCAGGACAGCCAGGGCTACTCAGAGAAACCCTGTCTCAAAAAACCAAATTAAAAACAAACAAACAAAAAAAAAGTGATGGACAGAGTGGAAACACTGATAAACATGAATCTACAATCTGAGTTGGAGATGCTGCTGCAACTTCCAGGTGGGAATGCGGAGGAGGAGGGGGAGTAAGACATGATAGAACTTGAGATATTCAAGGAGCCATTTGGGATGACCCAAAGACCTACAGCTGGGCTCTCATCTTAACCTCCAACCACTTCCCTGTAGTTCTGGCCTGGAGACCAGGATCAGAGAACACTGCAGATGCAACCATAGCACCTGTTGAGCTTTCCCACACTACACTCTCAGTCTTTAGGGTCCAGCTTTGTTCATCCCTCCCACCCCAGGAAGTTCTCAGTTGTTTCATGACCCCTCCACACCATCTTCTCTCAGGAGTGATCTTTGGTAAGGCGACCATCTCTCTTCCTCTGATTGCTGACAGCTGTCTGTCTTCATTGGGCTGTGAGCTCGCTGTGAGAAGCACGTCCTCTCCAACTGTGTGGTACCGTCACTAAAATCATCCTTAACTGTAGGCTGATGTGGTGGGTGTAAGACTGCAGGAGGAAGAAGGAAGGAGTCGTAAGGAGCTCTCATTGTCAGGGTTGATGCTGGTTTGAGATCTTACTAAGTCTTCCAGGGACTTTGTAAGGTGGTGTTGGTACAGCATCAAGATTTAGGTCCGAGGCGTCCCTAGGAAATCATACATTCACACTCCAAAAATTTGCTGATGTATCAATGGGACTTGAGATGCACATGAGGTAGAAGCAACTAGAATATGGCTCTGCAGGCACTGCAGTGTCCTGTGGGCTGGTGGAAAACCTGCAGTTTGAGGGAGATGAGGAGGTTAGACCATTCCAAAGGAGGGAAGAGTGAGATTCCACAAAGATGAATGAACAACGGTGACATGAACTGGCTTCTGTATCTTAGCATCCCTTCTCAAGGGATCACACCTGGAAGTGGCAGGCAGCCTCTTGAGGGAAGATGGTGTGGAGGGATCGTGGGACAACTGAGAACTTCCTGGGGGAATGAACAAGGATGAGCGTGTGCTCTGATGTCCTCAGAGCACAATTCAGGGCAGATGCTGTAAACATTTGTGGTTAAGTGGAGTAAGTAAAGGGGTGGGTGAGGCAGCCGTGAGCAGGAGTACCCAGTGCTGTCGAGTCAGGAAAGTCAGAGGGGCATAAGCAAGTAGAGAGGATGAGTGTAGTAGGCATTTGGGCAGCCATGTCAGAGAAGAGGCAGGAGGGCCAGGCACCAGTAGGAAAGGAAGCATGCTGTTGAGCATGGACTCGTACCTGTTAGGAGCCTAGAACTCTGATCTGGAGGAATGTAACAACAAATTCCTGAAGATGCAACCAGAAAAATAAAATCAGTTGATGTTCTAGTGGCAACCCCAAGTAGTTTGGCTTGTTAAAGCTGATAAAATTATGTGACCATTTCACATGCCATTAGTAGCCAGAGTACCACTGTCTTGTGACATAGTTGCAACCATTCTGATGGCTTGGCTCTAGGTAGATCTAAATTGCTGAAATAATGTAACTTTAGGGGATATAAAGAACTGCCACTATGTTGCAACAATGTTGAAACAATGGTGTTTATTTATAACCAATCCATCCACCCTCAGTCAACAAAATACCACAGGATTTTTCTCCATTATTACAAACTGAACAATATCTTCTCTTCCTGTGGAAGTAAAAAGGGGTCTCTTTCAACTCACCTGGGAAAGGAGGTAAAGAAAGACCAAGACTACGAGGCTTGATGAACTTTGTTCACATAGGGGAAAAAACAGAAGCCTGTGTACCCACTTCATACTCTCACACCAAAATCCGAACAAATACTTACATGTAGGAGGTGAAACTTGAGCTTTAAAAGATTATGAAAGCATCTGTATGATTTTGCAAGGTAAGGACATCTTTGTGTGTGTGTGTGTGTGTGTGTGTGTGTGTGTGTGTGTGTGTGTGTTGTGTGTTTATGTAGGTATGATCATTCCATGTTTTATGTGAGGAAGTCAGAGGACAACTTGAGAGAATCAGTCTCTTTTTCTGCTGTATGGGTCCCCCGATGACTCAGGTCATCAGGCTTGGCAGCAAGTACCTTTCCCCATTGTGCATCTTCAACAAGAGCCGAAAGCATTCTTCCCAAAGGATATGTACAGTTGAGCTTGACTATGCTACATTCAAGAACATCTCATCAGTGGTAGCACTATGAAGAGAAGGACAGACAGACCCCATGAGCCATCAAGGGGCTCATTTCTAGAACACTTGAAGGACTCAAAACCAGTTGTAGGAGGTGCAAATGATGGAAAAACGTGAATAAGATACAAAGAAGATGCTCACCCTGTGGAAGGGGCTTGGGCCAGCTGGAACAGGGCTCTGTGAGTTGCAGGTCACTGGTCATTAGGAATAGGATCAGATCCTCTCTGTCCAATTGCTACAGTTCACATCCACTTCTAATTTCTAGAGGGAAAAGGGGGACAGACCCGCAGAAGCAAACAGTTCCATTCCCACCGGGAACACAGACAGCAGACAGGTCCTGGTGCTGATGCATCATCTTCCTGTGGCTTCCCTTACCCATGTTTAAAATGGAATGCTGTTTGGCTTTGTCCTACCTGCTCTGTAGACCCGACTGCAGGCCTCCTTGGCCACCTGGGGTCGAGCTCTAAGCTAAGGTAGGGCAAGAAAGGAAAGGGTAAGGGAGAGAGATAATGACAGAGGGGGAGAGGGAGGGAGCTGGTGCAATGGAAGGACTGTCCAGAAAGACCCTGTACCCAGAAGGGTTGCTTAACGGGTTTAAAGCGATTTGTGCATGGCTGATATGAATGCTGGCTAGGGCTTTGGTGTGCATACCAAACCAGCTCCCAGCAAGGCAGGACAGTGAAATTATATTTGCAAATATTCATGTCCCCACAGCCCCTCAACTTCTCAGAAATAAGTTAATGCCTGTGTTGACTTTGGAACCCCTGCAGCCCAGGAGAAAAAAAAACAAAACAGAAAAGCGGCCTGAATCATCTTATGTCTTATAGCACACAAACATTTAAATGTGTACTACACCAATGCATAATTACTAAGAAAAAGCTCCTGGACTTATTGAATTAACAGGGATACATCTAAAAATAAGTTTATTTTAATTAGTGTGAATTTCACATCTAAAAATCTTTGCAGAGAAACAGTTTGGCTTTTTTTTTTTTTTTTTTTTCTTTCATTTCTTTGTTTTTTTTTTTTTGTCACCAACTGGGAAGCTTGAAAGTAGTTAATCCAGAAAGATTAATGTGATGGCCTGTTTCTCCTCCTACCTCTTCTGGAATTTAGTGACCTCAGAAAGATACTCAAAGGCTTTTGCTCACTTAAAAAATAAGCTTCAGGTTTTAACTTCTAATACCAGCTACACATGGAGTGTCAATTGATTCTGCATTCTTGCTTATCCAGGATGTCACAGACATGTTTAAATGGCACTAAGAGTTAAATCTAAATAGTCTAAATTGAATTAAACAGATATGTTTCAGGTTTATTCTTTCTGTTAGCAGCAAAGTAACAAAACACAGCAAGCAATGTCAAAGTTTTGTGGAACTTTTTTTTCTCCTGAAAACCTCCAAATAAATTTGAAATTTTCTCAATAGAGAAATGTAAAGTAAACACACTGTGTTTCCCTGAGCAGATCAGCTCTGTCCAAAGATTTAAGATTTGAGGAGGGAGGGAAAAGGAAGTCAAGCAATGCCTGTTTGCAGCTGATGACCTACGGAAAGTTCAAGAATGGCAAATGTTCATCACGTTGCCCATATAATGATGATCTTGAAGTCGGGCTGTCAAGCACGTTGCTAAGGAAGTGTTATGGTGGATGCTATTGTAAAGCCAAGTAGTTGTTGCTATGGTGGCCGCACACGCTAGACAAACGTCAATTACCCAAAGTGCCTAGACACTCTACCTGGCCTCTCTCCACACACGGCCTATGTGACCAGTGTTCTTGCAGCCACGGATCGCCTGAGAAACACTTGAATCATTTGCATTGTTTATTATACTGACTCGGTTCCTGCTAACTGCTGGGGTAGAAAAAAAGAGTTTCCACACAGTCAGCTGGAACTATTCATGTTGTGTTTGATAGGCAGCTATGGCTCCAAAGGTCAGCATCAGGACAAGTTTTATGGTCCTTTAACCAACTCTGTCCCATGTTTCACAGTCAAATCTCTTACCTCCCCTCAGTCACATCCCCAGGGAACTGAGCTCTTGTCTAGGTTTTTTTTTTTTCCAGATTGATCATTTGCTTTGTTTACAGGAATGCTGAAGAACATAAACTTCAGGAAATTTCCCTTTGCAGTAGGGTGTGTTCTCTCCATGCTAACCCCAGTGGCTTTGAGGCCTGAGTGGTTCTGTTGACCATGGGAAAAGGATCTGTGGAAAATGGCCTATGACAACCGGGATAGCTGAGGCTATCCTCAGAGCAGAAGTGACCAGCCTGAGCTAGGCAAGCCATTAGGGAGGAAAACATCCCCACAGGGACCTGGGTAGGAGACAGGAAGGGTCACCATCTTTTTAGATTGAAAACTGAAAGTTACCTGTAACTGCAAATATAAACCAGCTCTACATAGGAACAGAGGACATTCTGGAAGAGTACAAGAGGAAATGTTTCATCTAGGCAATAGGTGTGGAAGTTGGGGTCAGTAGAAAGATAGGCGGTTTCTGTTTAACTCCTTTCCAAGTGTTTGATTCCTTTAAAAAAATAAACATGCCATTTCATAATTCCTAAATCCCAGTGCACTGAGTGATAGGATATGTCTGGTGTGTGGGTATCTTGACTTCTTAGAGAATCCTGCAGAGCCCTTCAGAATCCTGGACAGAAAAGACCTACCCAGATCCTTCCTGCTAATTTTGCCTGTGAGTTGACTTTTGTTGGGTCACAGTTCCATAGCCGTGTGCACATAGCCTTCCTGGACAGAGATGGGAACCAGGTCTCCCTGTAAGTTTTCTTTGGGAAGTTCTGGAAACTTCCCAAACAGCATCTCTAGCTGTAAAGGAAGTTTCCCAACATATAGGCTTATAGGGGACACTTCATATTCAAACCATGACATAGAGAGAGGATGATATATATATATCTGAAGCGGCCTTACATTGTAGAAATAGCCCATTACGTTCATTCTGCTTCCTACAGACTCAGGAAGCTAGGTATGTGGACAGCTCAATTGCCAAAGTAAAACACGGAGGCTGGTCTTCTCCGTGCTTCAAAAGCCTCATTGCCAACTTCCTTAACACACCAGACACGGAGCCTTTGCTGCTGGTGATGTACTAATGTCTTACATGCCTGTGTCCAAGTCGTCTTCATGATTATGTGCTTTCCAAGATTTCTACAGGGCCTATAGAAAACTATTAGCAGCAGAAGTTTTAATTTTAGTTATATGCTTGGCAGAGTAGAGGACAGATCCTGCCAGACAGCTACATATATGCTTTACCTTGGCAGTGTGAGGAGGGAAATGACTCTAGCAAATTCTACTACTGTTTAAAGTAACCAGCTCAGATAAGTCAAGATTCTACCGCAACATTTTGCCTTTTTGTGAAGTGGGTCAATGGACCATCCTACTGAATCCCTTTCTATTATTTTTTTGTGAGTGAATATGTGTGTGGGTTCCTGTGTTTGTGGGTTCGTGTGTGTGTGTGTGTGTGCACATGTGCATCTCATGTGTATCCATATGTGCATGTGTGTATATGTGCATATGAATGTGTTACATGTGTGTGCACGTGTTATGCATGTGTGTATGTGGGTGTATGTGTGCACATGAGTGTGTATGTATGTGTGTGCTGTTCTGGATGAGTTTAATCCATGGCCTTTGGCCAATGTTCAAAGAAAAGTGATTTAAGAAGATAACTTTCAGTTTCTGGCTTTTTTTCTCCCTTTGTATTTCTTTCTTCCTTTCTTCCTTCCTTCCTTTCTTTCTTTCTTTCTTTCTTTCTTTCTTTCTTTCTTTCTTTCTT
>JADRCD010191967.1:0-11905 GCA_019843815.1 Montemys delectorum
GCCTTCTAGATGATTCCAAATCCAGTATGCAATGAAGATGGACCATCACAAGCCAATTTGATTTCTGATACTCAACTTGCACAGATTTTGTGGACAATTTGTGTCTGTGCGCATGTACATAAAAGTGTGTGTCCCTATACAGACACACTACACATATAATTCAGCATGTATTGTCAGTATAATTGAGAAGAAATTAAAACCAGACCCACATAGAAATCTAGCATGAACTTGGTCCAAGGCTGATGTGACTCAGGCTGAAGGAGCCAGCGGGATGTTGGAGGCAGTTCTGAGAAGACCCAGAGGCAGAGATGATACAGGCATCAGGGGAGGCTGTGAGACAAGTTAGTGTCCTATGTGGGGTGATAAAAGCAATAACCCTGGAAGTGATCTTTTTACAAGGAGGAGGAAAATGTCTGCAACATACGCCTATGTAGCCCCACAAAGTTCATTCCTCTGGAACCCCGAGGAGAGTCCTCCACACTCTGGGTGGGCTGCTAGGTGGTGCGAGGCCAGGCTTCTCCCCGTCTCTCCCCATGATGCTTACTAGCATCTGAGTGTGCTGGTCACCCAGACACAAGATAGCCTCCCTCCCATCCCATACAACAGTGATATGTGTGTTGCCATCTTGGGCTTTGGTTTTGGGGGGACTGGGGAGTGAGAGGCATTGCATTTACATCAGCCTGGTTGGAAAAGGAGCCAGGAGGCTTCCACATGTGTGAGCAGCTCACAGGCACACATGTACCTTGCTCATTCACTGTACTTCCCTGAGCTGTACTTTCCCTGTCTCCTTCAGCTGAGCTGAGTTTCTAGAGTTCAGGGGTTTGTGGAGCTGAAGTTGCTCCCTGACCTCTCATCCCGCATGGCTAATATTCTGGCGCACAGTGATTCAGGCAGAGATACTGAGGTTAAAAGGCCAGCCTTTGTCCATGGCAAACCGATGAGCCAAACTGTGGGGACGGGCAAGGGCTCCTCGCAGGAACTTGGCCTTGTTGCCTATGAGTACAGACATTTCCAGCTCTCAGTTTTGATTCTGCCATTTACAGTTCAGAGAGCTGGACACATTCCACAGAGGAAAACGGCCTTGGCTCTGCTCTTTTAGGATAGGACCAGGCTCTCTGGATTTCCAAGTTTGTTTCACAGTCAAGGTCCTGAAAGGGGTAAAAGTTGCTGGCCATCTCCAACTGAGAAGAGGAGCTGCAAAAGGGCTGTTTTAATCTGCACTATGAATTTTAAAGCCCTGTGGCTTCATGTATTGGGAGACCCCATCAAAATGCTAATAGCTCTGTGTTCCTACCTCCTGCAGCCCCTTCTGCGTTCGGAAATATTTATGTGGGAGCAGGGAAGAATTACAAAGAATCGAGGTGCAGTTTGCCTGGACTCCACCGCAGCCCTGTAGGTTATAAAGTCTGAATTAATAACCCCAGCTGCGCAGGAAAGCTGCGGTTGGCCACAGGCTGGGTGCTTCCCTCAGCGGCAGGTTCAAGTTCTCAGCTTTCTGCTTCCTTTCTAGCGGCAGGGTGGCCACTTTTAAATATCTCTATTACCGCCATTCGGCTTTTTAAATCCTGTGTCTCCAGGAGGCAGAATAGCCGAGGACTTGTAGCTCACAGGGTTATGGCTGCACGTTGTGGCCACGTGACATTCAAGGTCTAGAACACCTGGAGACAACTGGCACCAAAGCCAACACCAGCACAGAGACTAGCATTGTTCTAGACTCCTGTGCCAGAGCATGCGAGGGTCCAGAAGCCTTTGAAATGCTAGATATCTAGACTTGGGCAGTCTAGTGGCATGGGAGCAAGGCATTTTGGGTGTCTCCATGGAAGGATACACATCATGGTGCTGCTCACCAGATACATTGTGTCGTGGCTTAGGTGTCTTTGACCACAGTCATTGGGTTCTGATGCTCCCTCTTCCAGGCTTGGCTCTGTGGCTTGGATAGAGCCTTTGTCTCCTTTGATTCTCACAATCTTGTGTAGGAAACACCCACTTCTTTCTAGAAGCCCTGTGAAGCCCACACCTTCCACAGGCTTCTTCAGGCAGATAGCTCCCTAGGAAGGCTATTGGACTTAGGAGTCTAGGCGCTACCTCTATGGACAAGTCCCTTAAGCCACCAAGACTTGTAGGTTCCTCTGTTGCAAAATGCCCAGTAAGTCTGCCAGTATGGGTGAGCGGCAGCCAATAGTGTTAGGATATCAGGATCTGGCCCTTTCTCTATAAGGCCTCACCAGGACTTAATTGCGCATGTGTGCTCTGAGTCCCATCACTTCTGCCTATAAAATGGGCATACCGCTCATGTTTCCCTTGCAGCTGGAGGCAGGGAGGGAGATGAGAGTAGGTTTCAAACGTGAAGTGAGGTTCTGGGGTGTCCTTAACCATATTCTTCTCCAGACCAGGAGCAGGAGATTCCAAATGGGATGAAACGGGCACAGAAGCAGTTTGATACCAGCCAATGACAGGAAAGATCTAGGGCTATACACTCTCCCTCCTGCCTGCTTGTCTAGGGGCAGATCAGCACTGGTGAGACTCTAGCTAGCATATGCATTTGTCACAGACAGTCCCCAAGCCCCTGAGCAGATGGGAGGCAGGATGGGAGGGTTATTAACAGTGGGCACCAGGAGTCCACAGCTTCTGTGCTGATTCATGGGGTCAGTACATTGGTGCTTGTCTTCTCTGGCTCCCCAGGTCCTTGACAGCTAACCATGGAGAGTCTTAGATGGCCCTGGAGCCCTCTTGTCATCAGCTGCTGACAAGCTGCTTCTGTGCCCATTTCATCCTATCTGGATCCACCTGCTCTTGGCCTGGAGACAGATATGACCGAGAACACCCCAGGACCTCACTTCATGTTTGAACCCTACTCTCATTCTTCCCCCGCTGCAAGGGAAAATGAGCAATGTGTCCATTTTATAGGCTGAAATCATGTAACAGGAGCCACAGCATGCATGTGCAATTGAATGCTGGTGAGGCCTCATAGAGAAAGAGCTGGGATCCTGACATCCTATAAGACCCTTGGAGGATCCCTTGCTGCAGTGTCTGGAGACCCTGTGCTGTTGGGGTGGCCCTCCAGTCATTCTTTGTGTTCTGAGCATGTTGTGATCCCAACATCACCCTATTGAGACCCTGGAGCACAATGAGAAGGCTGACTTTCGGATTTCTTACTAGGTCTGATGAGGCTGATTAACAGGACTGGCGAGGAAGCCCCACCCCCATTTACAAGGCATGTGCAGATGGAGAGCCTTGCTGAGCCTTGGATGGGCCCAGCACCTCAGTAGCTTCATTAGGGGCCACCTGGGACCCATGTGATGCAGGACACAGCAGGAAAGCATCCCAGCATGCCTGGGTTCCGCTCACCCTCCACTCCCAAGCTAACCAGCCCCTCCCTTGTAGCTAATTTAAAACAAAGCCAAACAAAGCCATGACTTGGTTTGGAGCCATGAACTGTGGAGCTTTTATCTGTCAGCAACAACGCCTCAGGTTGGCCCAGGGCCAACCTGGGTTGTGGGTCATGGCATGAATGCCCTGTGAGGTGCTCAGGGAAAGCTGCCTCTGGACTCCACAGCTTCTTCCAGGGACAAGACCCAGAGTCCTGGTCTCAGGACTCACCAGCAGCTAGAAGGTGTTATGGTGGCTGCAATAGAGAGCAAGGAGACAGGGTAAAGAAGGGGATGCAGACAAGGAGAGAGATAGAGTGAGGAACTTCAGGTAGGAGCTGGGTAGGAAAAGATGGGCTGTCTTCCTCCTGGAACAGCCTGCTGACTTGGGACCTGCCACACGGAGAGACCAACCCATGTTCCTCAACATTATCTGGGAACAATGTAAAGAATATTCCAGAGACCAGCTGTGGCTGATTAAATACTGGCTTGTGAATGGGGAGGAGACAGATCTGTTCTCTGGGCAGAAGCCTCAGAAAAGAGGGGGTTGGCTCCTAGGAGCATAACTAGGAAACACTCATTTTGGTCATTCCCAATTTTTTTATTGTGATAAATAGATGCACATAACACACTCACCATCTTAATCATGTATGTGTGCTTGAGTGCATGTATGATTTGTGTGGTGTGTGTGTGAGTGTGTGTGTGTGTGTGTGTGTGTGTATGTGTGTGTGTGTGTGTGTGTGCTGAAACCCAGAGGTCATCACTGTGTGTCTTCCTCAATTACTCTCTACCTTATGTTTTGAGACAGACACTCTCATTGAACATGGAGCTGGCTAATTTTTCTAGACTACCCAGCCAGCTAACCCAGTGAGCCAGTCTGAGCCTCCACAGAGCCGATGGGTGCTGGGGATTCAGACTTAGGTCCTCTTTCTTTCACTCCTAACTGATGATTTTAGAGAACCATTTATCCTCCACCTGTCCTTGTATCATCCACCTACCTGCCTGTCCAATCATTCACTCCCCTCCTACCCACACATCATCCATCCATCCACCCACCCACCCATCCAACCATCCACCTACCCTCCTACCTACATCATCCGTCCATTCACTTACTGTACTGGCTGGTTTTGTGTGTCAACTTGACACAGGCTGCAGTTATCACAGAGAAGTGAGCTTCAGTTGGAGAAATGCCTCCATGAGACCCAGCTGTGGGGCATTTTCTCAATTAGTGATTAAGCGGGGTAGGCCCCTTGTGGGTGGTGCCATCTCTGGGCTGGAAGTCTTGGGTTTCATAAGAGAGCAAGCTGAGCAAGCCAGGAGGAAGCAAGCCAGCAAGGAACATCTCTCCATGGCCTCTGCGTTAGCTCCTGCTTCCTGACCTGCTTGAGTTCCAGTCCTGACTTCCTCTGGTGATCAACAGCCATGTGGAAGTAAGCTGAATAAACCCTTTCCTCCCCAACTTGCTTCTTGGTCGTGATGTTTGTGCAGGAATAGAAACCCTGACTAAGACACTTACCTTTCCATCTACCCACCCACCCACCCATCCAACCATTCACCCCCTCCCACCCACACATCTATCTGACTGCCTTTGTGCCTACCCACCTACCCTCTATCTTTAAGCCCCCATATCCACACCCATCCACACATTCACCCACCATCCATTTATCCATTCACACATCCACCCATCATTCATTCATTTACACCATCTACCTATCGATCCACCCACACATCCACCCACCCTCTATCTCTCCATTTCTGCAACCAACTCTAACTTGACTACTCCTTTCAGCCATACAAATTTTCTCAAGTCATTTTCCATCTGTCTACCATCCACCTCTCCTAGCAGCTAGCCAGCAGTTATTTACCAAGTCTGGGTCTGAAGTTCACAGAAGGGCAAAGAATAGGTTAAGATTCTGTCTCTATTTTGGCAGAGGCTATAGTCAGGTAGGTGGGAAAGAAATCACAAAACCCAAACAATATATGTTCTGTTACCCCCATACCCAGACACACTTTATCAGGGTAACACAAGAGAACCCTGTTTTATCATGTCTGCCATGATACTGGAAACACTCATCAGCAAAGATAATTGGAGAAGGGTTTTGAAGGTGGTTAGAAGTTTGGCAAGTGTTGGGAGAAGTAAAGCTCAGAGCTGGGAAAAGAAAAAGGGAATTCCAGGAGGAGGGTATATTAGTTACGTAGAGCCATGCATGCTGGCAGGGTCACTCGGGTGAGTTCAGTCTGACAGGAGTGTGTTCCTGCCATGAGGACCTGAAAGTGGGACTGGGGGCCAGTGGAGGACCAGATGATATAAGGTCTATGTATCAGTAGAGGGAGGCCATGAAACCCTCTGCAGCAAGACAGACACAGTGTTCGCTCTACACTTAGGGGATCACTGTGACATCAGAGATGGCCGGCTGGTGGGAACAGAAGCTGGAAATTGGCAGCCAAGCCTCAATCCCCTCTGCAGCCAGTAGACAGGCAATTGTGAACTTGTGCCTTGTGGACATGGATAGAAGCCATGAGGATGGGGGATTTAGAAGAAGGAGCAGGAAGAGGAAGTACAGCTGAAGAACCACACAGCAATGCATGGCATGTTGGTTTCATCAGGGCTATGAGGACTCAGCAGGCAACATTGTAAAGGCAGAGGGCATTATCAAGAAGGGTATGAGATGTTGTGTTTATACACTTATCTAATATGGATGTGTATGCATGTTTCATCAACATGGATGAATACACTTCGAATGGACACCTCTGAATCAGTATTATAGATGCTTATGAGCTGTCAATGGATACAAGAGCAGCCAATGCTCCCAACTGCTGAGCCATCTCCAACCTGCTGTGTTTAAATCAATAGGTAAAGGAATGAAAAGAGAGATGTCCATAAGGCCCTCCAACCCAGGCTTTCACTGGGAGAGATTTTAAGATGTCACTTTTTTTCAAAATTAATTTTTAGTATCTCAGAAACCAGGCTGGATCACATTAAAAAAATGAGGTCATAATTAATTAAATTAACTGGTGCTGTTAGGAGTAATTAAAACTCAGTGATTGTGATCTTGGAACTTAGTGCCGGGCTCTGTGCTGCCTCCATCTTTGCGTTTCTCAGGGACTCACCCATCGGCCCCCTAGTTACCAAACTTGGCTGTCTCCCAAATGAGGCTTTGAGACTCTGTGTAAGTAGATCTCTTGTGGTCAAGGCCACTTTCTGAGCTAGATTTTTAGTTTCATTCAAGGCTACCTCAGACCTCAGGGAGAGCTTTGTCCAAGATAAATCTGGTCTACAAGAGTAGCTGTTGGGTGGGAGTTGAGCCCCGTCTGTTCTGCCCCTGTCCTTTCCTTTCATCAGGTCAAGGGTCACTGCCCACTTCATCTGGCTGCCGTCTTTCCACACTTGCTTCCTTGGATTCTTTTGTTGTCTCCAAGGGGTGCTCTGGCTGGAACATAGCCGGGGGGGGGGGGGGAGAACCCCACTCTCCAGGGGCAGAAGGAGTGCCTTCCCTGGGATAAGCCTTGGTGGGAGGTTTGTCTCTCCTGCCTATGTGGTCACAGCTCATCTCCTTTAGGCTATAGGAAGGAGGGATCTGTCTTCCCTACAGATGCTCCAGTGGGAGCAGCTGACACGGAAAGTGATTTTGTCAGAGCTGGGCCCTGTTCAACCTCCTGACACGAAGCCTGCAGCTGCTTCTGGCTGGAGCCTTTAATTTCGTTAATGTGTGACATTCACCCAAGCTGCGTAGCTGACGGGCATGCTTGACATTAATACGTGTTCTGAGTGTTCCCTTGAGCTCATAAAAACTCATTATCAGTTCTGAGCCAGTAAATGCAGTTCCCGATCCTCAGAAGTGCCCCGGGCAGTAGAGCCCTGGACATCTGTCTTCACCAGCCGTCAGACTCCCCCCTTTGTCCTGGGACTCAGTAACTTAGCTCCTGGGAGGGGACCAAGACATACATCCCCAAAGCAGAATACCTTGCTTCATTCAGGTTTACAACCAAGACAAGAGACACCTGATTGTGGTTGCTGTGTATCTATCTGACGTGGACACCAGAGCATGGTGGTAGAAAGGTGCTTGTGTCCTGAAATAGACATGGCCATGATGTCTGATAAGCAGATGGTAAAGAAGTTTGCCCCACAAGCACTATGGGATATGTTAAGGGCCAAGAGTGTAGTCATTCTTACATTGAAAGGGGTACAGTGCCTCAGACTCATGAAGTGTCCATTCTGTGCGTCATTCTGTGTTGTCTGTGTATCATGGAGGTGTGTGCCACACAGTCAGATAATCGTAGATATGGGTCACAGTCTACAGCTGCAGACAGTAGTAGATGTGGGTCACAGTCCACTGCTGTGCCAAAGTTCTATCCAGTATTTTGGGTGGGTAAGGATGGTCACTTCTGTGTCTAAAATGAAAAATATAACTAGGAATGGTGGCTCACAGCACTGGGGAATAGGAGGCAGAAGGATCAGGAGTTCAAGGTCAACCTTAGTTACATAGTGAGTTGAAGGATTTCGTGAGACTAGGTGCGATTCTGTCTCCAAAATATAAAAACAAACAAACAACAACAAAAACCTTCCAAACTGAAAATTCCATATGTTCATAGGTATGCACATGTGTGTGAGAAAGAGGATATTCTTTTTTGTGTGCATGCATTTGTATCATATGTGCACATGTGTGTGTTTGTGCATATGTCCAAGTGTGCACTATGCAAATGTGTATATATATATATATATATACATGTATGCTTGGATTTCTATCTTCTGGCCCATGATGCATGAGGTTCCCAGGGTTCACACTGCCTAGTGGAGCTGCAAAGATAGCCTGGTAAGGCCAAGCCTTGCCCCCAGCAGTACTGCTCCCCATTGGTTAATGTACTGAGAATCTCTCTCATGTAGGAGACCTTGAACTTACCCTGTCCTACTGGGAACTCCCTCATGTAGAAGCCATACCCATGTCAGTCTGGGCTCCGCAGGTCTAAGTTCTAATCCCCACCTTGCCGAAACTTTCTCTTTACACTTTGAGAAGTTTGCTTACCTCCTTGGTACTCAGGATCTTCAACCCTGAAGCAGGCAAGCTTCCTTGTGGTGGTGTCCTGCTTCCTGTCTGAAGCTGCGTGAAATGACAGTTCCTCCACTGTTCAATTCGGCTCAGTTTTTGTGGACAGATGGTCACAACTGCAACCTTGCTTCCACCTATTTGTCATAGTGACTGTAAGCCTTGCTTAAGTTATTCCTCTGTGCTATGACAAGCCAGTTCCTAGGACTAGCCTAAGCCTTGGCTAGCCAATATGTCACTAGGATGTGGTGAATTTTACCCTTCCTCTGTAACTCCTCCTCCTCCTCCAAATGACAGGAGAGGCTGGACTTCTGAGCCACTCTGTGGAGCTGAGATGTCACCTCCACGTCCTCTCTCCTGGTTGCTCATCTCTTGGTGTGCAATACTTGAAATTATAGGTCTGCCCAAAGAGCCTGCATTCGTGAGGTGATGGTGGATTCCCCTTCTTCTTCAGTTATCAGAAAGCCCTTTGCAGCTCAGAACAAAGATGTACCTGCTGGTGTTGATCTTCACAGCTCATTTTCGTGGATGTATGAGTCCCAGTGGTCTGGGGCTGCCATGGAAAGACTGACAAGATGGAAGATGCATTCCTGGGGTGTTGGGCTCTATGCCCTGCTCTGGAAGTCCTGGTCTGGTACAGATTCCAGGGGAAAGGGAGCCTGGGGTGAGAATGTGTGCCATGTCTGTCCAGAAGAACTCTGGAAGCCACTTGTCATGCCCCACTAACCTTTGCTTTCTCTCTTCTCCCTCTACAGTTGCCCTGAAGCTGTCCTCGGGAGACTTCAAAAGGATCTCTTAGTTCCTTCCAAGAAAGGAAAAGGACAGCTGGAAGAGGTAGGATTTCTTGAGATGGTGACAGTGGCCTGGCTTGTTTAATCAGATAACTGAACTTCTTATTTGTCTCCTGCCCTCCAGCCTTCTGAGGGAGGGGGAGTCTTTGGGCTCCTGCCCTAGGGTAGAGGGCAGGGAAAGGCAGCTTGATATCTGTCTCAGTCTCCTGATATTAATTCAGGGATGGCAGAAACAGCTGGAGGACCATCCAGAGGTGGGAACTAGCTCTCAGAGGAGGGCACAGCTCCCAGGAGCCCTTTCTGGTCGCCCTCAGCATTCACCTCAGTCTGAAGACTGTGAAGACGAAGAAGATCCTAGGGCACTCACCACCCTGAGGGTGACATTTAGCATTTAACATCACAGAAATAATATCTGTTCCCTTGTCCATGATAATATTGGGCATGGTAAGACTGACTTCTACCTCTGGGGCTCTGGAATCAGAAATGCTGGGTAGCCTCATAAAAGGTTCCTGATTGAGGAGTTCAGGCCTACTGTCTCCTGGCTAGCTGCAGCCACTTCAAGGTGCGATCTCGGCATAATTTCTTCCTCCATTTTAAAAGAGAAGAGAAACCTGGTCTCAGAGGTGAAGAGACTTTCTTGGGGCCACGAAGTACTGAGTGATAGGGCGGGATTTGAATCCCTGACTGAACAGCACCAGAGTTCTAGGTCCTTTACTCATTCTCTGGCTTGATGGTCAAGATTAAACTAAGCTGCCTGTGTGACATTCTGGTTCTTGAAAAACCATGAAAGCTGTTTGTTCTTTTTACACTGAACTTTTTATAAAATACCCACGGGTGTTGTTTTTTTCCTGTTCTTTTTTTTTTTTTTTTTTGTGTTCCTAAAACTAGAAAGAGAGTAAGTAACATCTTCTCACATTATCTGGGAGAACTGAGACGAGGAGTATTCTAGAAGTATCCTACACTGTTCCTGTGTGAGCCCCTCTGTTGCTTTCCCCATGCCTGAGGTTGTTGTCGTCAGGGCATGGTATAGGCACACAGATTTGCTTTAACGTTTTCTATCTAGCTGCCCTGCTGACTGTGGCTGGTCCACACTCATCTGCCTTCCTCTTTCCCGATTCAGTTCTTTAGCTGTCTTTTTGCACTGTTTAGCGGGCTGCCTATGGGTTATTCTGGCTGTGATCTAAGATTGGGTGGCTAGGAAAAGCTGGGATCGGCTTAGGTTCAAGTGGGCAGTGGTCTTTTGGGCATCTCTAGCCTGCAGTTTTCAAGCTCTGAAACCTCCAGCAGTAACTTCAGCCTTGATCCCAAATATATATATATATATATATATATATATGTATATATATATATATATATGTATACATACACACACACACACACACACATACATACATAACACACACACACACACACACACATACACACACACACACATACATATGTCAGCTTCCTTTATCAGAGGCCTGGAGCTGCTGGTAGAGAGCTTGCCTCCCCAGGACAATTTTTCGCTCATATATCTCTTCGAACACCACAAGCAGCAGGAGTCATCACTGGGTGACTTTCCAGAGGGAGTCAGGAAGCCTAACAGTTAAGCTTGGGCCCTCCTGTAAACATACAAACAATATAAAATGGCCTCAAATTAACAGTTAGAGGTTAGGGGCTGCACCTCCCTACCTTGTGCTCGTGCCTAGCTGTATATAGCAAGTGAATGACAGCTCATTTGTGAGGAAGACAAATAGCATGAACCTCTTTGGACCCCTGTGATACACATATTCCTGGGTCATCCTCTTCTGCCCTCCAAGCCTCTAACCACCAATGTAATAACCCCAGCACTCTTACCCGGTGTCCTGAGGGAAGGTGATGGCCAGAGGGAGTCACCTGTTCTACTTGCTTAGAACAATGACAACCCTCTTGGGGTCCTGCAGCCTCTCAGAGGACCTTCCTAAAAATACCCAGGCTTCCGGATATAAGCGTGGGTGTTTATCACCAAAGAGTGATGCTACCCAGGAGACACATACCTTTTCCTGTGCTTGGTCTAAAAATGGCTGGGAGAGGGGTCTGGCTTGTGTCAGTGAACGCTCAGTTCTGAAGTCCTGGGGCTCGAGGCCATCAGGGTCTGAGCTGCCTTTCCCAGCTTCTACTCCAAGCTGACAAAGCTCTCCTAGTTACCCTTCCTGAGCCCTTTCAGCAGGCAGCTGTTAATTGTACCAACACCCAAAAGCCAGCTTTATGAATTTCCTATGGGTGGGGCCATTTGAGTTTCAGAGAAACGATGACCTGCTCCAGGGTACAAGTCTACCAAGAGGTTAGGAGAGAGCTCAGCACAGGCTTCCTGACCCTGAAACTGTTTGCTGAACATGCAAAGGGCACATCTTCCATGCACCTTCCCTAATTCTCTACTCAGCTTTGTACAATGTGCACAGGATAGGACAGAGGAAGTTCCCAGTCAGGCACATACAATCCCAGCGGTTGGGGAGAATGAGGCAAGATCAAGAGAGGCCAGACTTGGCTACACAATGAGATCTTGTATGTGAAGATCTCACACACACACACACACACACACACACACACACACACACACACACGGCATTCCCGTACACTGGACACAAAACCTTCACAAGGCCGAGGTCCTTTCCTCCTATTGATGATCAGCTTTGCAATCCTCTACTATACACATGCTGCCAAAACAATCAGTCCCACC
>JADRCD010191968.1:0-37275 GCA_019843815.1 Montemys delectorum
TCCTCCTCCTCCTCCTCCTCCTCCTCCTCCTCCTCCTCCTCCTCCTCCTCCTCTATCTGTATCCACAGACAGATCACAGTGCTCAGCCTTCTATGTAGTATATGTGCTTCAGGCCTGCTGTGCACAGGTGTGAACTTTAGACCAAGTAAAAAGGCAAGGGCAGGGCTTGCCGTCTGGTACCAAGTACACAGATACAGATAAGGACTCCACGGAGGCATAATCTACTGGGGAGCACAGGGGAGTTCTGGGAAGTCGGGGAAAAGGAGATGCCAGTCAATCTACAAGGCTCTGGCATGCATTTGCAAAGCTGGTTTTTCTGCACCTTTAAGACCAATAAAATGAAGTACAACGAGTTTGATAATAACAAGAATATGAGTTAACCATTAAGCAAAAGAATGAAGGGAGGCTTTGCAAGTGTATCGGAATGAAGATAAGGGCAAGTAATTTCTTTCTGCAAAGCAGAGGGGCAAAGGATAATTTATAAAACTAGACAGATCTTTCAAAACCAATCACATCATGGACCTGAAAACTAACCACTTGTCAGCAGCAAAGTGAGAAGTACTTCCTCTCGGAAAGTTTCTCTCTCTCTGGGGAGGAACAGCTTGCCCACAGATGCTGCCACCACCCCGGTGCTCAGCCATGACTTTTAAGCAAGATCAGCTAATCGTGAAGATGTTGGCACACAAAGACTAAATTCTAAGTGGGAAAAATTTTTGGCTTTGCTGTCCATGAGAAATGAACATGTAGTGAACACTCAAGGACGAGAAATTAAAAAAAAAAAAATACCAGCTTTGCTTGCCTCTCAACACAGTCCTGCTCATGGTGAGCCACAGATTAACCAGGAATTTAGCAAAGGGAGCTTTGCAATAACATTATATAGAAGGATTGAGAAAATCTCTGCACATCTCCTGTGATCACATTAGGGAGACCTGGGAAATCCCAGCAACAAGTGAAGGTCAAGGAAGACGTGAAAGCTGGTCTTCTCCAACCCATAAACAGATGGCTTGACACAGACCGGATATCATGAAGAACTAAGGGACTGAAGCAAACCTCTGCTCCAGTAATTGACTGATAATCTCTAATAATTTGTTATGAAAATAGGGATGCAACTTTTATAAAATCAAACTAATAAATAAAAGATCAAGAATTATAGCTAAATAAAGACAGAATCTGTACATCATGCAAGTCTCCATAATCCAGATGAGCCACTATAGAGTCCTGAGCTGCTATAATTGAAAATGGATAAGACATAAAAACAGTAAATTATGAATTGCTACAAAAACCAAAGACACAAGAAGTACAAAAAACTCTAAATAGCTTGAATGCTGTTTATAATAGACAAAGACTTTAAGGCAGTTTTTTTGAATCTGTTCAGAGAACTAAAACTGTTCAAAGGATTAAAAGAGAATACAATGAATGTTACTCAACAAATAGGATACCTAAATAGAGAAATGCAAACTTCAAAAAGAGTGGAAATCCTAACACTGAAAGGTACAATCACTGAAGCTAAGAACTCCTTAGAGCAGAGCCTTTTGGCAATGTATACCTGTGATGCTAGAACTTGGCAAGCTGAAGCAGGAGGATGATAAGTTCAAAACCAGCCTGGACTATAAAGTGAAACCTGTCTCAAAGGTAGGGGGAGAAGGAAGAGAGATAGAGAGAAAAAAGGCAGGAGGGGAGAGGGGAGGGGAGGGGATGAAGGGAACAAAGAATCAAGTAACTTGAAAATAAAATAAAATAATGTAGTTTCAAGAGCAGGTGTGAAAAAGAATGGAGACAAATAACAGAGCAAGCCAATCACAGGAAAATATTAAATTTCCCTACATACATGCAACATGAGCTCCAAAAGAAGAAAAGGGGGAATGAAAAAATGCTGTCTGAAAACCTTCCTAATCTGTTGAAAACTTTACCTTATAGACCCACGGAGCTCAGCCAAAACGTGAACTTCAGGTTCATAGAAAGAACCTTTCTCAAAAGGCCAGGAGGGGCTACCTTACTTTTACGAGTAAAAGAAAATGACACTGTGGGGTGAGGCCTGAACCTGAGCAGCCCTCACTGCTAATAGGAGGTGAATTTTTGAGCTAGTAAAGGTCACCCCTAAGGCTACCTGCTTTTTGTGCAAGATGTCCCATGCCCCAGCCCCAGAGAGAGAGATAGAGACAGAGAGACAGAGAGACAGACCCAACATTGACCTCTGGTCTATGTGTACCCATGTGCATATATCATGCACAGAAAGGAAAGAGGGGGAGTAGAGAGGGAGAGATGGGACTAGAGAGAATATGAATGAATGAATGAATGAATGATTGAATGAATGAGTGAATCAATCAATCAATCAATCAACTAATCAATATCTGAGGAAGTTAGACTGACTGGTGAAGGCATTCATCTCCCAAAGACAGAAAATGAAGCTTAGAGTGGGTGACTGCTTCTTCAAATGTAGATAAACAAGAGAAAGAAAACTTAACATGAACAAAGAAACACACACCAAGCAACAGAGTAACACTCACGCCAAAGCCATTGCGGAGAAATGGAGAGCTATGAATAGAGGGTTATCCAAATAATTGCTTTAAGGAAGCAAGGTAAGCTACGAGAGAACAGACTGATAAATCAGAAGTAAATATAAGATCAAACCAGGAAGTTCAGCAATGAGAAATGAGATGGGAAGAGGCCCTGTCCCTGAGTCATCAGCCCCACCCACCACTCCAACCAGCAGGCCTAGCAGTCAAGTAACAGGCCTGGGTCATAACTCCAATCTTGAGAGCAAAATGATACCAGCAGCAATGGTTAAATGGTCAGCTTCATTAGAGGTTAATTAAACCAAAAAACTCAAGAAGGGCCTGCATCAGATATGGGAAAGTTTCCAGTGACGTGGTTAAAAGCCCAGGTGGAAGTACACCCCTGTCAGCACCATGATGATCACAAAAGGAACTTCGTGATATAGAAGGAAAAGGTTGGAGCGGGATTTTTGCTGCAGCGTTGAACTTCATTGCTGATTCTGATTGACCTAAGCAGTCAAGAACCATTTATTCATTACATATCATGAATGTGAGTAGTGAATGTGCATGACTGTGTCAAGAATCTCCATATTCCCCCGTCCTCCATATTCTTTCAGTCACCACCAACTTCCTCTGGAAAAATACCATTTTTTTTTTCTGAATAAATCTTACCTAACATTCATAACTTTGATAAATGGAATAACAGCACATTGTGTCTTGTACAGGAAGAGCACTGGACATACCCATCCATGTGAATTCCAGACCAGACCATCCCTAGCTCTGTGACCATTGCATTGTGCTGGACACAGCCATCCATGTGAATCCCAGACCAGACCATCCCCAGCTCTGTGACCATGGCATTGTGCTGGACACAGCCATCCATGTGAATTCCAGACCAGACCATCCCCAGCTCTGTGACCATGGCATTGTGCTGGACACAGCCATCCATGTGAATCCCAGACCAGACCATCCCCAGCTCTGTGACCATGGCTTTGTGCTTATACTTACCCATTGCTAGATTAACCATCAGCTTAGAGAATGTTGTAAATGGCATCTTTTGTCCATTGCTGACGCTTTTCCTTATAAATTTGTAATGGCTGGGGTTGGAGAGATGGCTCAGCAATAAAGAGCACTGGCTGCTCTTTCCAGAGGATGTGGGATGGATTTCCAGCACCCACACGGTAGCCTAAAACTGTCTATAACTCCATTTCCAGAGAATCAGGCTTTCTCTTAGATATGAATGCAGGCAAAATATCCATACACACAAAAAATTAGTAAAATTAAATTTGAAAAAAAATAAATATGTAAAAGCTTTATAATTAACAGTCACTATATAGCTGCCAGTTTCCTGATTTTTCTCTATCTCTTAGACTTTTTTTTTAATTACATTTGTGTTTCTCATGCGTGTGTGTGCCCTGGAGTGCCTCTGGAGATGACAGAACATATTGGAGTGGGTCCCACTTCTTCCACCAGGACTGGACGCCAGTCGTCAGGCTCAGCAACAAGCACCCTTTACTGGCTGAGCCATCTAATCATCCCCCTTTTCATTTTTTGACATAAAAAATGCCTACACAGAACTGGCCATACCCCTCGTCTGTCGTGAGGTGGTGTGGGCACAGGAGAGATGGCTTCCTACAACCCCTTGCCAGTTGCAGAACTAGGTAGAGCAGGCTATGTGCCTGGACTGGCCAGCACAGTAGAACTGGCCCTGGTGGTGCCAGTACAGGTGAGCCATCCCCGAGGGCATGAGAGTGGGAGAGCTCATCCTGCCCCCTATTGGCTGTGGCACTTGGGTAAGTTTGCTAGTCAGTGCTGCAGAGGTGGTCCTAGTGATGTGGGTATGCGAGAACTGGTGGGCTGACCAACTCAGCTACTACTCGGGCCCAGATCCAGGGCTTTGGGTTGGCCTGCCCAAACGCCTACCCCATCTATGAACTACTGGGGCATGTGAAGGGGCCAGCTCTGCAGATCCAAAGCTGCAGCATCTCTATGACACAGATCAACAACAAGATATTCGAGAGGAGTCTGGTGAAGATTCCAGTATTGGTAGTGTAGCAGAAACCACAGGCCTTGAACCAGATCAATGAATGACTCATTACAATGAACATTTGCAAGTGAAGGTGTTTGGACAAAAAGTTGGATGGCACACTGTGACACACTACAGTTTCCATGATGAGATTTTTGTTCTCTTTTTTTTTTCCTTTGGCAGGGGGTGGGGGATTCACAAGGGTGGAGGACAGATACAAAGGTGCAGGGAGATGAGTGGGATTGGGGTGCATGATGTGAAATTCACAAAGAATCAAAAAAAAAGTTTTTTAAAACTGACTGCATAGTAAACTCTCTTTTCTCTGACTCTCTCCTTCACATCTGTGCCTAGGAAGGGATCTTTACACTGAATCAACAGAATCTTACCTGGCCTCCATTTCTCCCCACCAATTTTATTCATTTTCACAGCCTTGGGACCAGTGGTTTTCTCCCCAACCCTAAATTACCTGGCAGGCAATAATATTATAGTGATTTAAAGGCTTCTTGCATAAAAAGACTTGGTCCTTGTTGGTGTGTGTGACTTATGATCAATTCTGCTTCTTGCCAAAGTGTGGAGGGGATGGTGTTTTTGAGGCAGGGTTTCACACAGCCTAAGCTGGTCTATCCTTTACTAAGAATGTGAGGTTGACCTTGAACTCCTGATCCTCTGGCTTCTACCTCCCAAATGCTAGCACTACAGGCATACAACGCACCTCTATGCCTGGCTCAAAATATGTTTAGAATGGAAACTTATTTTCTAACATGTAAAACAGCTGGGTGTGTTGTGTATACTTGTGATCTCAGTGCTAGGGAGACAGGCAGATTCATATAGCTCATGGGCAGGCCAGCCAGCAGAGCATATTTAGTGGGTTCCAGGTCAACAAGGAGTCCTGTTAGAGTCAAGTGGACAGTATCCCTCAGAAGTAATACCTGAGGTTGTCCTCCGGCCTCCACACCCGTTCTCACTCCCGTCTCTGAGACACCACACACACATACACACACACACACACACACACACACACACACACCCCACATGCACACATGTACCTATATGTGTCTACATGTATATATATATATGTCTTCATCATTCAGTCACCTAACTGAAGTCCTTATCTTTTAGGTATCCTGGAACACTGATGGCAAACTTCAAGGGCCATGCTCTCCCAGGGAGCTTCTTTCTAATCATTGGGCTGTGGTGGTCAGTGAAGTACCCACTGAAATACTTTCACCAAAAGGGCTTGAAGAAGAACAGACTAAGCCAGCAGCAGCAGCGTATCGAGATCATTGAAGGTGCAGTGAAGACTCTGTTTGCAGTTATTGGTAAGAACAGAGGTCATTTTTGTCTATGGTACCTCCTCTTCACGTCCAGGACCTTCAACCTACCCCTCGGATGCTATGAAATAGATGTCTTACTAGCAGAGATAATAGGACAAGGTCTTAGATGACTGCTAGTCTGTTTTATTCTAACATCCCATATAAGTGAATGCAAATTTGAATGACTTCCAGGCTTCCCCCATAATATCTTAGGTACTAAGCATAAAGGCAAATCTGCCTTTCAAATGTGACAAAAAGTAGAAGGGACAAAAGCCACGCATGGTACAGGCTTGCAATCCCAGAGTCAAGAGGATAGAGTTTAAAGCCAGCCTGGGCTTAATAGTAAGACTATCTCAAAAAGCAAAAACTAAACAAAGCAAAAAGAGAAAGTGACAAGACCCATGAGCTACCCAAAAGGCATCAGTCTGGCCTCATTTTTATCTCTCTTTAGACACTATGTCCACAATACGAGGCCTCATGTTTATACTGTTTTAAGAGTCCTGTGCAGAGGGCGAGTACCCATTCTATGGCAGCCCTAACACATAACCAGGAGCTGCTGCCCACGGAGTGTCTCAGCCACACTAGCCCCCAAGGGGAGATGCTCTGCCTATCTCTCCTGTGGGGCAGAGTTCCTGGAGACCAGTATGTTCCATTTCCACCACTGCTGCTGCCCCATACTCAACCCCTAAAGGAGCACCCAGGGACAGCTGTTTCCATACACTTCAAAGAAAAATTCTGTATGGAAGTAGTGCTCAAGTCAGTCCAATGACCTGCGGGCAGCTGTCATCCATCCTGGGGCCAGGCCCCTATCTCCCAGCAACCTTTGTTATTTCATGTGTTGCCACCTCTCCCACCTCAGGTTTCACTTTTACTTCCCGCCAGGAATCCTGGCAGAGCAGTTTGTTCCAGATGGACCTCACCTGCACCTCTACCATGAAAACCAATGGACCAAGCTGATGAATTGGCAGCACAGCACCATGTACCTATTCTTTGGTATCTCAGGAATCATGGACATGCTCACCTACCTTTACTTCAACATTGTGCCCCTGGGGCTAGACAGAGTGGTTTTGGCTATGGCCATATTCACTGAAGGTAACTTGGCTAGAGAAAGGGGAAGAAAGATAGAAAAGTTGACCTTATGAGAGATCAAAACTTAAAAGACAAGAAACACTAACATATAAACACCTTCCTCAGAAAATCAATTCTCAAAACTTCTACCAATGCCTAAGCAGGGTTGGCTCCTATGCTCTGGGTGGTCCAGATAGCATGGTCCATAATGAAGCCAAGAAAGCTTGTGATCCCACCTGAAAACGTGTGTGTGCAAGTGTGTGTACATATGCATATATGCATCCATGTATGTATGTATGTATGTATGTATGTATGTTTACTTATTCAACTTCTTACAAACCAGCACCATGGCTAAAATACTACACCCGCTCTCTCTGTCTTGCCTTTCAATGGAATGTACAGACAGACACATTCTTTTATTTTCTCAACGGACCCACAAAAACAACAGTCTGCCCAGTGCTTGCTGCCAATGATGGACGGCAGGGCAGCAAAATGCTGAAGAATTTTAAATCAATTTGAGACAAATACAGAGAAAAAATTTCAGTAACTGGGGAGGGCCAGGGGGAATGTTCTTAAGCAGGTTTCTGATGGCTGTCATTGGTTCACACAGGTTTTCTCTTCTACTTCCACGTTCACAACCGACCTCCACTAGACCAGCACATCCACTCACTCCTGCTGTTTGGTTTGTTTGGAGCGACTATCAGTGTCTCTCTGGAGGTTATCCTTCGGGATAATATTGTGCTGGAGCTTTTCCGAACCAGTCTCCTTATTTTGCAGGGAACCTGGTTCTGGCAGGTGATTATCCACACTCAATATGGTCTGGGTTGAAAAGACCCTTGGAGATGTCCAAAAGAAATCCTGAAAGTGGTTTGCTGTCTGAAAATGCAGCAAATACATCTGGGGGTAGGCAGTGTCTGTCTGGAACACCAGTATTGTTTTGTCTGGATGACCTTTTTATCCCCACACTACTCCTTGATCTACGAAACTTTTCTCTGCTAATAGCTTGCAGGTATACTGGCTATATATTTGTATTTACTAAACCACTCATATGAAATGGAAGTCCTCAAGTTCAGCTATTTTTAAATCAGCCTATACAACAACCAAAGTTAACTAAGAGCAACTTTCCTGTGCGATAGGGCTTTTGGTGCAACTGCATTGTAGAAACTGTGAGACAGTTGTACAACAAACTGCTGGCCATGAAGACAACTGGTTACTGGCCAGACAATCTACCAGAAAAATCTTCCTCTCTTACTCCAGATTGGATTCGTCCTGTTCCCACCATTTGGAACGCCAGAATGGGACCAGACGGACATGGACAACATCATGTTCATCACCATGTGCTTCTGCTGGCACTATTTTGTTGCTCTTTGCATCACAGCCATCAACTACTCCCTTGTTTACTGGTATGTCTGAAATACATTCTGTGCAAGTTTTCTCTCCCTAACTAGTCCTCTAAGGTGGTTAACTTCTATTACTTAATGATTGCTAAACGCTGCACAAAGTATTCTTCATTTGTAGGGAAGTTACCATAAGTCTTACTTGCCAGTGAGTCTAGGGTTAAGTTAAACTGCCTGATTGGGTCATAGCAAACCGGTTTCAAGTGCAAGTCTAAAAGATTCTAAGCTAGTGAATGACAGGGAAATCCTCAAAGCAGAATAATCAGTCTGGGCTGAAATCCCTACTGTCACTAGTTTGGTGATCCCATCACCTATTTCAACACTTGTTTTGCTTACTTCCTAAATATACAGACATCCTAAATGTACCAGAGCAGAGAGTGCTTTCTATGTACCTCTTTGCATAACATAAATGTAAGAACTACTGAGCCCCTGCACGTACTGTCCCAGGCACCATGGAAAACTTAAGACACACATAGACCTCTCTGACCCTCATCTCTGGACTGTGTACTGGCTTTGGTGGTGGTGGTGCTTTTAACAAATGGGGAAACAAGGCTTCAAAAGGCTAAATAATTGTACCAACTAGTAAAGGGAAAGCAAAGCTTAAATTTGGCAGTGTTATAGAAGTCTGTTGTCTGTGGAAGCTGCTACTGACTCCCTCGCCACCCCCACCCCAACCTGTACTCATGTCCCTACACCCAAAGCAGATATACTTCCCCCAGAAAGAACCCCCCAGTGACCAAAAAAGAGAGTTTCTTCTAGCTCTACTTTACGGTCTATAAAATAGCAAGATGGCAAGAGGCTGGAATCTGGTTTCAAGAATATGTGGGTCACTACTAAGTCACTTTTTCTACTGTGAACAGAACACTGAGAAGTCAGATATGTAGACTTTGTATCACTGTTTAATAGACACCTGGAAAGGGCTCTGCCATTCTTTACATCCAGGAGTTATTGAATGAAAGATTTCCATGGCTAATCTAATAGTTCTTATGGTATGTCTACTACAGCTTTCTGACTCGGGTGAAGAGACACGTACACGGAGAAATCATTGGGATTCAGAAGCTGAAGTCTGATCACACGTACCAGTCAACCCTTTTGAGTGGTTCAGATGAAGAGTGACATCAGGCTTGGGGGAGTGGAGACCTCACATTGTTTTTAAGCAATAGCTGGAAAGGATGCAGCTGGTCCCCTGTACTCCCAGGCTTGACTTATGTGCTCCTGGGGCTCCAAATACTGCATCCCTCATCTAATACAAAGCCAGAGGCTCGAATACAGGCAATTAGACCTCGAGTGGTTTTTATGCACCATGTTATTGGAATACTTAAGCATAGCTTTACTTAAAATCTGTATTATAGTAGTAACACCATCCACACAGAAAAATGAACCCCTTCCAAAAGCAGGCCTGTCCTTGTAGAGGAATGACTGTAAGACTCTGAGCACCTACACTAGGAAGTGACCATGTGGATGAAGCAGGCCGGACATCACATGCTGCTCCTGATAACTTGCCCCTCTCCTCTCAATCAAGCAGGCACTTTCTTCTTAGAAATGTACCGGAAGTTAGATGACGACGCTCATCGTCTTCAATGCAGAGCCAAGACTCTAACCAATTTTAAATAAAAAGGCAACTCATAGGCTTTGTTATTTTCAGTGTTATCTTTTTAAATATTTTCTTTTCTCTTCTTTTTAAAGATTTATTTTTATTTTATGTGTATGAGTACACTGTAGCTGTATAGATGGCAATGAGCGATCATGTGTGTGGCTGCTGTTGATCTCAGGACCTCTGCCAGCCCCGCTCGCTCCAGCATAATACACTGTGGCTGTCTTCAGATGCACCAGAAGAGAGCATGTGATCTCATTACGGGTGGTTGTGAGCCACTATTTGGTTGCTGGGATCCGAACTCAGACCTTTGGAAGAGCAGTTAGTGCTCTTATCCGCTGAGCCATCTTGCCAGCCCCCTTTAAATATTTTCTAATCAGTCATACCAGAGTACTGCATTTTATCCTTGATCAGAGATAAAAATAGGTGAAAGATAATTTCCTTAAATCAAGTAGCTAGTTCATAGCTCAGCTGAGAACTGAAATTCTGCTGATTCCTCAACATTCCTATTGAGGAGCACTATATATAGCAGTCTGTACCACCTACATGCAGAAAACAATCAGGTTACGAAAAGCTCCCGATTTTAAAACAGCTAAAACTAAAATTTACTGATTTTTGAATACTTAACACAGACTTGATACTCTACTGTTGGTCCTGCCCAGGCTTTGTTTTGTGAGGTCGGTTTGTTTAGTTTTCGTAACTTTTCTCAACAGGCATTTATTAAAAATCCCCTTTGCCCTAGCATTGAAATGTCTGCAAGAATTAATGAGATGTCCATCAAGGCACTGATAGTATGATGTACAGAGCTCCTGAGGCTACCACAGGTAGTGTAGTGAGCACCTGGGAAAGGAGTGCAGGGGCAAGCACGCACCTTTACTCCTAGCACTTGGGAACCAGAGGCAACTGATCTGCGTTCAAGGCCAGTGTGACCTACAAATTACAAATTAACTATCAGGACACCCACGGGTTTTTTGTTTTTTTGTTTTGAAAGCTTGTCTCAACAAAACAAAACAAAACAAAAATGCAAACGAAGTGCGGAGCTGGAGAGACAGCTTGGCTGATAAAAGCATGCAGTGCGGGAGCTGGAGACAGCCTGGATGACAAAAGCATGTACTGCTTTTCCAGAGGACCCAGGACTGACTCCAAGCTTGGCAGCTCGCCACTGTCTCTCACTGCAGTTCCTGGGTATCTGTTATTCTCTTCTAACCTCCACAGGGATCAGGTGCAAACGTGATGCACATATATGCAGGTAAAACACACACATGCATAAAATTAAAACAAATCTAAAAAAAAAAAAAAAGTAATTCACACACAGCAGAGGAACAGGGGAGAAATGGAGAGTTGGCCCTTTAGAGAAGGTATATCCAGACTTAGGAGTATACACAAAGCCACACAAGAACGTGGAAAACCAAACCCACACATTAGTTCCAGTGAGAAAGGCTTCTGTGCTGATTGAATTTGAAGGGTCTTCAAGACTAAGTAACACCTTTCACTTGTACAACCTTCTGTGATGCTGGGACACGCTCTGTCTCAGTGAACTCTCGCCATCCCCTGACTTTAAGCATGTGAATGAAATCCTCTGAGGCTGGTCAGCACAAGACCAAACAGCTACAAAGTAGAAAAATCAATCACCACTGTGACTTGGAAGCCAGATGTCTTTCTCAAAATCCACACCCTGTTCCTTCACAAAACACCCACAAACAAAGTTCTTCAGATTCTTTAGAAGAAATACTGAATCTTCATAAAGGTTAGCTAGCTGGCCTTGTAGAAAGTCACATACAGGGATTAAGAATCTGAAAATACTAGGTATTAGAGAACTCCTGCACTCCCTTTTCAAGGGTCCCTTTGGTTTGCCAGCTGAGCAGGAACTCAAACTCATTTAACAAATACTAGAAGACCCATTCACCAGCAACAATATAAAATTTGTTCTTTTCTTAGGTCCAAGTTGGAAAAGGAACCTATTTCCAGTTTTATTTTCATAAAAAAAGATGCAAAGATGCACTTGAAACTTTTTATAATGGCAGAACAGAGAAACAATATTCTTGAGGGGCTGACATACAATTATTAAACATAAAACATTAAATTTTTGTGGGGCTGGAGAGATGGCTCAGCAGCTAAGAACACTACTGACTGCTCTTCCAGAGGTGCTGAGTTCAATTTCAAGCAACCACATTGTGGCTCCCTACCATTTGTAAGAGGTTCTGATGACCTCCTTTGGTGTGTCTGAAAACAGCTACAGTGTACTTGTATACATAAATATATAATCCTATAAAAGTTATTTTTGTATCAGTAATCAGTGGCTTAGGATACCTTCACTGAATAACCAACCCTAGCAAAACATTCTTAGACAAGCTATGAGGCTGGAGAGATGGTACTTCCTGCTCTTCCAGAGGACCAGAGCTCAGTTCCCAACACCTACATCTACACAACCTCTTCGGGCTTCCACCAGCCCCTGCACATATATGATATAGATATATGTACATAAATATGCAGACACAACTAGATAAAAATAATCTTAAAGTATAAGCCAATCAGAATGCTTTTCAGTAAATCTTGTCTTGGACACATAGTCTGAATTATTTTACCAATCTATCGACCAGAAGCTCAAAGGACAAATGACTGCCTGGAACTTTTTGAGGTATACATATGAAGAAAGCACACGTTAATATACTAGTGAATGTTGCTATAGGCAACTCTACTAAGAGGTCTCTAGTCTTTACTATTCCAACAACAGACTAGAAAGTACCCAAACCAGACTTTTCTGGTGAGTCAACCCCACAAACTCGCACCTCAAAATAGACCTGTATTTTACATCTGTGCTCTCTAGGATACACATATCTGACATACTTATACATATGGGCACTCAGGTGATCTAGTACCTAAAAGCTTGCGATAAACCTGAAGCTAAATGTGAGTTACTTTTATGGGATTTGCTAATAAGTAAAATCAGAAGAGGTTTAGCAACAGTACATATCTGAGAGAAGATCAGCTACTTTCTCTTGTTGTCCAGAAACCATCACATCATTTTCTGTGTGCAATATATCCCAAAACATAAAACTCTCAACGTCAGCTCTACTCCCCACTATGGTCCTCTTCCCTCATCAGTCAGTCCTGATGCCAGTCCTCAGGCACCCATCAAGAGTACAATTCCATCTTATCCTGTCTCCAGTGGTTTGAGAGCTCGGCCCACCACCTAGCTACCTACCTTCAAGTTACACTAGAACACATCCCAGCGAGTTTTCCTGAAGAGTACAGTCCATGTTACCAGAAGCCTTATGTGGAAGCCCATGATCCATGCTCCAACTGACTATAAAGGGCAGGAAGCTGCTTTTGCAGTGGTTATCAATGATTGTGAATGTACAGTTGAGAGAGACATGGAAGGCTCCTGTGACAACACCACCCTCAGCCCCTCCCTGCGACAAAAGGGTGACCACCTGAACTGTAAGCCATTGAAGAGAACTCAAGGAGTGTGATGGAGGATGCTGAGGTGTGGCTCTCCACAGCTAATGGTTTCTGGTGGGAGGTGGGAGGGGAGGGACCCAATTCTGAGGGGTGGGCCTCTGGGAGTTTGACCATGATCCACAAACTGGACCTGTTTTCTATTTTATCTTATTTGGAGCGGAGGAGGGATTGGTCACAAGGGACTGGTCCCCACCCTTGTGACCAATCCCTCCCCCGCCCGGAATAACAGATATGGAAGACTGGAAAATGAGCGTGATTAGGGTACATGATGTGAAATTCCCAAAGAATCAGTAAAGATGTTGGGAAAGCATTCAGCCCAAAGGGAACATGGCTTAGGAAGGATCTTAGCTTTCTTTTTGCAGTTCTGAGACAGGGTCTGCTAACACAGCACCCAGGTGTGTTACAGACACCAGGGTCTAACACAGGCAGCTCATGTGAGCCAAGCATGAGTCTAAAGTCTTAATCTTCCAGCTTCTACTTCTGGAGTGGCAGGGATTCCATTATAGGCCCACGTGACAATACCACTCTCATCTTTAGGGGTCCTGGGAACCCAACCCTGCCTGTGGTGGCTAGCTGGCACGTTCTCTAGCCACTGAGTTTCACCTTTGGCACCGAGACTGATTTAGAATTCCAAGACCAGGCACTCATATTGGTTTTCTCTAATTCCCCCTCAGATTTGTATCTTCTCACCATTATATCTTACAAATTGCTCTAGATTTGTAAGATATAATGGCAACTATACAGCCACTTTGTAGCCAAAACTATTTTAACCCTTTTCTGCCTCTCAGCAGCTTGCCAAATGAACCAGCTTCAACACACCTCCCACTTACACCAGCATGTCTATTCTACATGTCCCTTGCTGTTTCCCTGTAAAAGACAATGATTACAGGCCCAGAAATTAAAGATACATTTTTAATAATTTGGATACTTTCACAAAGAGACGGGGAAGCCCTATCCCTGCAGAAGGTTTTCCCACCCACCTCTGCACCACAGCCAGACATGCCAGACACAACCCGTACGTAAAAGTACTTGGACTTTGTAAAGTCCCCTCTGAGCTCTGTCTGTGGCTGATGGTGGCTGAAAGTGTGAAATGGCCAAGAATAAAAACATCAAACTCACTCATTTCTCCTCAAGCTGGCACTGCCAGGCAGTGCCTACCCTTACCCCCACCTCCACCTCCACCTCCACCATTCCTTCTATGTTCCAATCAGGTGGCCAGCTCCAAGGGTCTGGTTTGCAACAGCTGCTCTACAGCAAGGAGAATGTGCAATGTCTGGGCTGTAAGCAAGTGCACTGAGAGCAGCATCCCACCAGCTTCCCCTACTTACTCTCCTGTCTAACAGCTTTGAACTTCCATGTGAACAGGCTTGTCGAGGACAGTGCCCACAAGAGAAGAAACAGGGACAACCAAGAGTCAGACACCCATATTTAGTACATGGTGCTGAGCTAGTCCCACTTGAGGGGTCCATGCTACTTCATGGCTACATTTTCTTACTATATAACCTCTCCACTATCAAGTAAGCCACCAACCTAGTAAGAGTCTTGCTATGTTCTCATTCTGGTTGAAGGGGTAAGTGATCAGTTTAGGGGCACTAAAGCCCAGGTTTCTATTTGATAAAAGACGTATAGTAGGTTCTTTAAAAAAATAAGTTACACAAAAATTTTCTGGACACAAAATTCACATCTCAACAAGTCACCAAGAGGATCAGAAACTAAAAAGTAAAGTCCTCACAAAGAATGAGGCCTATTCCCTGCCGGCCCACTCACCAACTGGCAGGCCTGCTCCCTGGGCATCCAACACTTAGGGGGTAACCCTGGCTTGCGTGTCTGTGACCTCCCAAGACACTGATGTTCTCTCTTCCTGGACTAGACAGATCATCCCTGGAACCCTACAAAGGGACCCTGACAGGGCTTCACTCTGGAGTGTGGCAGCAGAACCTAGGCCACAGTCGCCATCACTCTCCACTGCCCTGCCTCAAGCAGGACAGCTCACAAGAGTGATGCAGCCTCCCTGCTCCCTTTCTGCCAGCCGAGATCCACCGGGCCTGGTCTCTTAGAGAAGCCGCCTTTCTTCTCAGTTACTGTTGCTCAGGTGCTTGCTTAGGAGATGGAGCTGTGGTCACAACAACAGTGGACACTGCTTTGGAGGAGCCAGAAGCTGTGCCCTGTTGCAGGTGGGATGCTGGGACCGTCTGGATGCGCACCTGCTTACAAAGAGAGGAGGTCTGGTCAGTGGACTGCACTGTTCATCAATTACGAAAAGAAAACAGACAATCCTGAGCTGGTCAACAGTCTGCATTAGACCTTACCTGTGTAGCCTGGCCTTGTTGCTGAAGCTGCTGCAACTGCTGGGCAGTGAGGAAACTCACTGGCTTATTGCCAGCAATGAGCTTAGTACCTGCTGGCATGGTTGTGAGGATGATGTTGCGACCCAGCCCACTGAGACTGTGAAAGGGAAACGGAGGTAAGAAGTGTGATCACATCACTCAGGCTCAGACTGAGGCTACATATTGCACAAAGGACAATGAAAAAGCCTGATGCCCAGGAAAAACCTTCTGGATTCTAATGCAATCTCATACTAGGACATTTCTTCTAACCTTCCGTGGCAGGAGCCTCCAGAGTAGTGGGTAAAATGACCTAAATGCTATACTCAGCCCAGGAAGTCAGGCACTACCAGGAAGCATGTATCCCTGGCAAGAAATTCTCCAAGTTGGACGAGAACTCAGAGTACCACAGAGAGTACAGGTGTGACCCTGCCTCAGCAACCCAGTGAGATGTCTGCCTCTTAGGAAAGAAGGGGCCACCCCACATCCCAAAACAGTTTTATCATGATTAGGAATGCCAGAACGACTGCACGAGTCTTTTATTCCTGTTTAAGTCAGGGCCAGAGTAAACCAACGTTCGCCAAACTATCTTAAGCTTGGACTAAAATACAGGGAGGATCCCTTACACGATCACATGCCAGCATCCTGCACCTCCTTGTTTTCTACCACTCAATATATATATATACTGCTTTATTACCCCTGTCGGATTCCTCTCCCTACTTTACAATATAAGCTGGGCACAGAATGGCTCTTTTGTGTCTTAGTCATTGCATCCAAAACAGTACTGGGGATGTAATGTGTATTACTGATGAAAACGTCAGGTGCAAACCAACTTCCCACTCTGTAACAGCTTCGTTTGCTATTCTACAAACAACACTCACTTGGCTCCAAGGTTGCCTTTGATGATGGGGGCTGTGACCACACTCTTGCCCTTCATTGGCTGGCTAATCACAGAGAGAGGAACTGTGATTCTGGTAGGCAGCTTCCCCTACAAAGAAAACAATTAGCTTTGTGGAAAAGAAGGAGATACAGCAAAACAGACACCTTTAACCCTCATTCCCCCAAGGGTCCCAATATTCTTGCAAACAAAACCCAAATAACTCCGATAAACTGGCTTATAACAAGTTATATGTCACTAGTTCTACTACCTAAAGAGCAGCAACTATCTGACATGCGGGGCTCAAGCTTCTAGTATGCCTTAAGGCTCAGAAGGGACTTTAGACTTAGAGCTAAGGGAATTGGGGAGGGGGGAGGGAGAGGGAGAGGGAGGAGAGGGGGAAGGGAGAGGGGGAAGGGAGGGAGGGAGAGAGACTGGCCCTCAATTCAGTCTTCCCGCCTCAGCTTCTCCAGTGCTAGGACTACAGGCATGCACCACACACTCAGGTAACAGCCTGGGACTTTTAAACAATGCACGGCAACTCCGATTTTGTGTTATATGTGTAACCAGAAGCCTTTGGGGACAAAGGGTGCAAAAGTATAGTTTCAATATGAAATGTCCCCCACTGGCTCATATACTGACTGCTGGTAAGACTAATCTGAAAGACTATAGACACTTTCAGGAAAGGTGAGGCCTAGCTGGAGGGGGTAGCCAGGAGTATGATCCTTAAGGACTAGCTTGATCCCTCAGTTGCTGCTTCACTGGATGCTTGCTCTCATGAGCTGAGTAGCCTCTAAGACATGCTCCTACTGCTATCATTCTCTGCCTCATCACTGGCCCACAATCAACACAGCAAAAATCTGGGGCTGAAGCCTCTGTGACCATGACCTAAATTCATCTCCCTAAGTTGTTTATGACAGGACTTTGACATAGCAATATAAAATCTGATAGAGTATTCTTTTTTTTTTTTTGTTTTTTTTGTTTTTTTTTTTGTTTTTCGAAACAGGGTTTCTCTGTGTAGCCCTGGCTGTCCTGGAACTCACTCTGTAGACCAGGCTGGCCTCAAACTCAGAAATCCACCTGGCACTGCCACCTAAGTGCTTAAAGGCATGTACCACCATTGCCTGGCTCAGAGCATAATCCTTAAAAATTATTTTTTTTTTAGATTTTATGATTAAGTATTTTACTTGAATGTGTGTATGTTCACAACACATGTGCCTAATGCCAGTGAAAGTTACAAGAGGGCATTGAATCTACTGGAACTTTAGTTATAAATGGTTATGAGCCACTACGGGGATGCTGGGTCCTCTGGATATAATTCTTTATATACTGCTGGAATTGTATGAAGTTTTCTACCTAGCTTCATAAACGATGCTAGTCTACAGCTTTTCTTTTTACAATGTCTATATCTGGTTCTGGTGTGAGGACGATGCTGACCTCACAGACAAATTAGGTGATTCTACTACTTCTACAAAAAAATTTAGACTATTGTGACATTACTTGTTTCATGAGCATTTGGTAGAATCAGTCATGGCAACTCTTGACTAGCTATATTTTCTATAATAAGTATTAGCTCAATTCGTGAGAAATAAGTCAACTGAAATGGCCTACTTCTTCCCTATGTGACTTTTCATTCTGTATTTACCACAGAAACAAACAACTCTGTACTTGAACCACAAAGTGTGTATTGACCTGGCAGTCCTGATCCTGGGCTACTTGGACTGGTGAATCCTATTTGTCTGGGTGTCCATAATACATGATATAGTGCTGGACACTCAGTAACTATATGGTGAGGAAGGACAGAGGCCCTCTAGTGTTAAACTGAAAATAGACAGCACCCCAGTGGAATGCAGGCTCACCTGGGCAGGCAGCAGGACAATCTGATAAAAACAAGCCACATTTCTCCAGAGATAAGGAAGGTTAGTTAGGGGCACTAATAACATACTTAGCCAAGTGGAAAAAAAAATCTAACCCCAAAGTTATAGTAAGGTCCAAGAAGAAAAAGAGACATGGAGAAAACGTGTATATGTATGGGGGCGGGGTGCAGAGGCCCAACAGCCAGAGTGTTGGAGGAAAGAAAGAGCCACTATACCCTTAGGTGCCTAGCTTCTGACGTTTGGTTAGTAATAAAGGTTAATATATTTTCATCCTTGCCTAAAAAGGCACATGTACAAAACCTTGAAAGTATTAAAATACTGATAAAAGCAGTCAAGAGAATACTAAATACAGGAGAGCAAACTGGGCTTGGTGACAATCCTAGAACTCAGGAAGCTAAGGGGCTCTGATCCATGTAAAGCTCACGTCAGCTAGGAACACAGCAAAATCACCAAGAAAGGAAAAACAAACAAAACCAAACCTAAGGTAAGATCGAAGGAAATTATTTTTCCCTGTAGTAGTTCAGCTAAACTAGGCAACTACACTACCACTGAGCTACATCCCCAGTTCCAAACTGGAAGAAAATACTTCCTATGTGTCATGCAGTACTTGTCTACTTCAGTAAAATCTGCGTGTCAGGCTTGAAGGCCTGACCACAGACCTGAGGCGTACGCTTCACAGAGAGCCAGTCTCCTGAGGTAGTCAGTCGCTGACATCTCCTAGCTCACATGTGTTCCAGATTGGTCTCTGCTAAAGTCTGTGGAGCGATCTGCGTGCTTTCTTTATTCAGGCATAAAGGTGCCCTAAGAAATATTTCGTTATTAGCTAAAACTGAGATTAAACATTATTTCCTGGCCTCCACGGTGTTTCAATAATCCTAATTGATCTCCTAGCTGCAATTAGCTTGGAATTTTTACAAGGAAGCTGTCTTACCAGACAAGGTGTCTCCAGAGTTAGAGATAGCAGTCAGGCACTAATTATCAGGAGTCCCACTCAAGACAGAATTGCTTTACTAACCACAGAGAAATTGTAGGGCTTCTGTCACTAATTATCTATGTTACAGCTAAGGACTGCTAGAATATGACCTTCAGCTGCTTGTCTCAGACAGTCCCAGAGAATTTATCTTGGGGCTACCAAAATAGCCCAGGAGGAAGGACATGACTGCTCCTCCACTTTGCACCTGGCTGCTTGTTCTCACTGACCTTGATGTAGCCATCTCCTGCCTACGTGACTTCTGTCGTTTGTCCTGTTTTCTGTATACCTATACAAGCTTGATTTTACTTTGTACAATTACACTCAGATACCACACTTTTTTGTGTCGTCTGTTTGTCACTTGCTGAATTCTTTGCTCGCCAGCAGAACTCTAATCACCCTGTGGAACAAGGGGTCCCCGAAGCAACCCAGTCCGTGACACCTATGCACATAAAAATATGTAGCTGACAGTCTTTTTGGCAGCACAGTTAAGAGTGTCAAAACTTTTAATACACACATCTTAAACACTTGCTGTAGACCACTGCTGTGGTGCTAACAGCAGCAGAAACAGACCCTTCCATAGAGGCTGATGTACTACTACATCACTAAAAAGGACTTGGTCAGGATCTGAGTGTGGCCTCCATGATACCCAAGACATTCTTAACTACATGTATATGCATAGGATGCTCAGGGAAAGGGCTGGAAGGATAAATACATTATTCACTAGCTCTTATATAAACACACCAGAAGGGAAAGGAAATTTTTTACTTTACCCTATACTTTTGACATTGTTCTTTGTTCTTGTTTTTTTCTTTGGAGGGGAGGAGGATATCAAGCCAGGGTTTTCTCTATGCATCTCTGGCTGTCCTGAAACTAATCCTGTAGACCAGGCAGGCGCCAGACTCACAGATCCACCTGTCTCTGCCTTCTATATGCTGGGAAATTAAAGGTGTGCAACACCACTGCCTGATTCTTTGTAATCTTTATGGATAAATATATATGCTACACTTTTATAAATTGCATTCCAAAAATAACAGCCTAAACCTGTAAGTCAAATGGAGTGATAGCGAATTGTTCTCAGGGGCTGAACCTAAACAACTTTCTCAAGCCAGCCTTAGGGATACACGCCTGTAATCCCAATGCTTGGTGGAATAAGGAGCAAGAGTCAAGACCAGCTTAGACACATAGCAAATTCTACGCCAGCCTGGGCAATATAGCAATACCCTGTTGTCCTGGCTCATTTTATACCAACTTAACACACACTAATGATCATCTCAAAGAAAGGAACCTCATCTGAGAAAAATGCCTGCAAAGATCTAGCTGTAAAATATTGTCTTAATTATTGATGGGGAGGCCCTAGTCCATTTTGGGTGGTTCCATCCCTGAGCTGGTGGCTCTGGGATCTAAAGAAAGCAGGTTAAGCAAGCCAGTAAGCAGCACCCTTCCGTGGCCTCTAGGGTCCGCTCCTGTTTGAATCCCTGTCCCAGCTTCCTTCCATTATGAATAGAAACGTGGAAGTGTAAACTAAATAAAATAAACCCTGTCCTCCCCAGGTTGCTTTTGTTCATGGTGTTTCATCACAGCAAAAGAACCCCTAAGGAAGGTACCCGTCTCCTCCCAGAAAATAGTTTCTTGAGCAGAGGGTTAAAATCTTTACCATCAACATTACTCACAGATTGGGATGTGGACACAACTGTAGTGTTAACAGGGACCTGTCGCACAGTAGGGGCTCCAGTCCCGATGCTGATGGGGGTGCTTGTTGCCCCAGAAGCCACAGCCACAGTCTTAGACACAGTGGCATTTATACTGGGTAAGGACACTGTTGAAGAATGGACAGTTCCAGACCCACCAGCAACAGAGGCTCCTTGCTTTGCATGTGCTGCAACAGTAATGGTCTGGCCTGCTTTAGGAGGCATCACTCCCAGCCCCTGCACAATACGGATGGTAGCAGCGGGTTTTGCTTCTGAAGAGGCCACTGTGTTCTTTCCCTTCTGATCTGCCACACTCACACCAAGAGCTGGCATCAAGCGAAAAGCTGAATTCGAAGTTTCTGTTGGCTTGAGATCAGGAGTTACTTTGACCACAGTAGTACCGCCTGGAGCTGATGAAGGAACACTGGCCGAAGGGGCCTTGGCAGGGCTGTCAGCTGCGTGGACAGGGTTGGAAGTAACATGCAAGGTAGCAGAGATGCCTTTGCCTGCAGTGCCACTTCCTGCCCCAAAGAGGTCCTGAGTCAGTTTGACTGTGGTAACCTGAGACTTGGCCAATGTGGCCATCATGTCAGGAGTGATTCTCAAAACCGTCTGGCCCTTGGCATCCGTGGTGATGGAAGAAGGCGGCAGGCGCAGTACATCCTTACCCTGGATACGGAAGTTTGTGGCTGTGAGTGGAATGCTGTTGCCTGTCTGGGGCTTCACACCAAGCTGTCCAGTGATTGACACCTAAATGGGAAAACAGAGTACAAAGAGGAGATCCACAGTTCTAAGCTAGTCATGTGGCAGGATTAAGCAAACATCTACTCATGGGCATACACTTCATGTATCTTTAATGTTTTAATTTGAAGAATGATAAACACAAACAAAAGTAAAGAAAAATTATATACCCTGTAACCAGCCTCAAATATCATGACTTTGTCAATCTGTCCTTTTCCTGGCTTTAGGAAGCAATAGATGAGATTGAACTGGAATTTTGGCAGCTACCAGCAGCAGCATGGATAATACTTGTGTCTTAATAAAGCAGACATGCCGGGCGGTGGTGGCGCATGCCTTTAACCCCAGCACTTGGGAGGCAGAGGCAGGTGGATTTCTGAGTTCGAAGCCAGCCTGGTCTACAGAGTGAGTTCCAGGACAGCCAGGGCTATACAGAGAAATCCTGTCTCGAAAAACCAAAAAAAAAAAAAAAAAAAAAAAAAAAGTACAAACAATACTGGCCATTCAAAAGAATCCATCAAATATGATTGCTTCATGATTCACCTGCACACAACACTCCAATCCAAACTCTATGCCATCTTCGGTAGCAAATTTCTTTTTAAATTACTCATTTTATTTATTTCTGATTCCTCACCTGCCATTCCCTTTAACGATCAATATCCTGATCCTAGTCACATCTACTTAACAACCACACACAGTGATAAGTCTCATCAATACTTTGTAGTATAGCCCACCCAGGTGCTGCTCCATCTGCAGGATACACTAATCTCTGTGTCCCACATTGTCCACACTCCAACTTGATCCCCTTCTCGTAAATAACAACACTATACCTACTTATTCCATCCATAACCCACAGGAAGGATTTTTCTAGATTCACACAAGCTACATTCACTTCATCCCACCTCTGACAAATGCCCTCCATACCTCTCCCCTGGCCTGCTGCTGCTCTATGATGTCCTTGGTTTCACTCTTGTTCCAAGTGCACTGTGTCCAGTAGCTAGGGATTAACCACACACCAGATCCACAACCTGCCTGTGAGTCACCATCACAAATGCACTACTTGTGCACAAACTGTAACCACAGTGACTTGGTGTGACACTCGCCCGTAGTGTTTCTGATTAAGACACTTACTGTGCAGGTCTACACAGAAAGTATCCTATCTCCAGGTCACCATCTTGTGGCCCAGCAACTTCATTCATCTCCTTCAAATCTCACCTCCTCAGAGAAGCCACTTCCCATCATCATGGCCAAAATAACACATGATACTCAATCTTCCCCATTATCTCCCTCTCCTATGCCATGTGAGCCCCCACAAAGGGGTTTAGTCTGCCTAACACATGCCTAAATTCCCCAAAGACAACATGTGACTGTTGAATGAAATGTTGTTTTGTCATCGTGTGGCTCTACTTCTTCCTCTACACAATGGTGTAATAGCAACACCTACCCACAGTGCCAGGACTGACGGCTAACATCTATAAACCGCACAGTGGGGTGAAGGACTTGAGAGGCGAGGGAGGCTCTAGTCCTAGGTATCAACTGGCTTCACAATTTTTCTTTACCCTGAGCCAGAGTTTCTTCTGTGTAGCCCAGGCTGTCCTGGAAATCGCTCTGTACACCAGGCTGGCCTCAAACTCAGAGATCCACCTACCTCTGCCTTCCAAGAGCTGGGATTAAAAGCACATGCCACCACTGCCCGGTGGCAAAGATTATACTTACATATTCACAGTGAAGGAAAAAAACAAATATATACTCCACCTTTACAAATGACAAACTGAAAACCCTGTTGTAAAGTATGCCATGGGAGCTAACTGCACAAACCCAGGGAAACCGAAACAAAACCCCAAACCTCAGCTGGCAAATGTTGAAATACAAGACAAGAACATAAAGGCTGCTCTGCCTTTGAAGAGTCAGGGTGGGGTACTAACCTGATAAATCTCCAAACCAGGAGTCAAAGCTATTCGGCAACATCCCACACCATCAGTCATTTGCTTTAGCTTTCGGATACCATTTAGAGTCAGGTTCACCTACCTGCTTGATGATGTTCTGTCCTGTGACATTCTGAATGACGGCTGTTGTGGAGGCACTTGGAGCAGAGTTCCCAGGAGAACTCATGGCTGTCTTGCTCACGGGGCTGACTGCAGTAGGAAGATTCGTCACTGTAAGCCCTGTCTGCCCAGGTCCAGGCCGCTGCACAGAGGCCGCCGCCGCAGTTTGCCCCTTGACTGGAACTGTTGCCATAACTGCCTAGTTCAGGATGCAAAGTCAAGAGAGCAATTAGACACCAAAATGCTTTCAACCAATCTAGCAGGGGCCCTACATGAATTGACACTGCATTTCCTATATTTGTACAATGTTTGCAATGTTTTACATTTAACATCCTATTTCATTTCCTTGTACTGAAAACAAATGTGATTCTTCGGTTTTACATATAGGGAAGGAAAATGAGACAAAGACAGGACTCTATCCTGAGCACAAAGGCATAGCTACAGCACAGTGGGAACTTAGAAGCACCACCTTTGAAATCTCATTCCACTCCTGCAGAGCCTTTGTCCAAGAGTTAAGGTCGTTTCCAACATGTAAAACAGTACCTAAAAGTACTTTCCCAGCTTTGAACATTTCCCCTGAAGCTCTGACCATTAAATGAGTTATTTCAATGAGCTTTACAGTCAACAGCAATAGGTGACTTCCAGGTCGTCAGCCTCTGCTTGTTTTGACTCACTAGCCTACCTCTAGTCCACATGGTCCTATATCCCAATGACATGCAGCATCCATTTACCTGGGGTACTACTTTGGTTTGGGTAGCAGTGACTGGCACACGAATCTGCGGTCCTGCGGGCATCTGTGGTAACGGTTGTGCTGGCCCTACTGACTGCTGGGAAACAGCAGGAAGGCTAGGCTGGGCTACCACCCGAACCTGGGGTAGTCCTGCTGAGCTGGAATGGCTGACAACCCGAGCGGTGGCCTGAGAACTGGGTGGACTCTGGATGGAAGCTGGGGAAAGCATCGTTCCTAGCTGTGGCATTGTTGGTGAGGACACCAGAAGAACACTGAGGAAAATCAGTAGGAGAAAACCAAAAACTCAGGATGTAAATACAAAAAGACTCGGAGGGAAAGAACAAAAGAAGAAACAAAGGTGCTTACCCTGAACTAGACTTGGCTGGCTCAGAGACAGTAGTAGAGCTACTTCTGTTCACCGCTGACACAGGTGGAGGAGAGATGGGGGTGGGCAATGCTGGCGTGGTGGGGGTTACGGGCGTAACTGGGGTAGGTGGCATGCTGGAGTCACTGAGGCTCATCTGGCTCTGCTCGGAAGGACCACTAAGGCCCTTCATGGAGCCCTCCTTATTACTGGACTTCTAGAGAAGGAAAAAAAGTCTACCTCAGCATCTTCATGATGCTACATGATGCTCAGAAGGCTCCTGAGGCACTGGGTGAGGTGAAAGCCAAGTATCTATGCTGAGCTGCCTCATCATAAAACCTTTAAAGGAAGCGCTCTTATGAGGTAACTTACCACCTTGGATGGCGGCTTGGGTTTTTGTTGAAGAGCTTTTCTGGCTTTAGCTGCTGCTGCTTGAGCTTGATGAATCCGTTCTATAAACAAGGATGTTTATAAACTTTAGGAAATTTGACTTTGGCATGCTAAATCAGAAGGTCTTTGTTAAAAACCAAGGCCTCTCCAACCAGAAGCTATAATACCACTCACTTCTCAGGAGACCGAGGCAGGAAAACAGTACGGTCAAGGCCAGCCTGCTTATACTCTATCTCAAATCAAATCAAAACAAAACAAAAAGTTAGTCGTGATTTGCACAACTGTAAACCCAGAACTGGGGTGACAAAAGTAGATCATCTCAAGTTCAGAGCCAGCATGGCTTACATATAAGTTCCACACATAGCCTAGCTGGCTAAACAACAAGGTTCTTTCTCAAAAACAAAGATAACCCAGGCCTTGTAGGGGGGACTGGTTTCTTGTTCCATAACCCTATCCTAACTGAATGCCAACAAACAGAATAAATACGGAACCGAAAGGCCCACGCCCGCCATCTAGTCAGCATACTGAAGGCCTCATACCAAACTCTTCCTCACTCCGGTCCCGATGCAGGTAGATCCACAGCTTCCGACCGATATCATATTTAACACAAGGATCCTTCTCATAATGCAATCGATCCAGTGCGCCACTCACTACTGTGTTCACCTAAGAACAGAGCAAAGGGAGGTGTGGGACAACTCCAACCAGTAGCTGTAAAAGTCAAAGAATAAACAGACTGGGTCTCAACCTAGCTCCGTCCTCCTAATTAATCACTTTGAAAAGAATGGTGCACAGCTAAGATACTACCTGATTTTCACTGTAAGGATCCTGTGAACTAATTAACTATAGAACCCTTCCCTTTGTTACAGAATAAGGAGGGCTAGAGAGGTGACCTAGCAGTTAAGAGCACTTGCTGCTCTTCCAGAGACCAGTGCTTGGTTCCCAGGACCGGTATCAGATGGCTCAACCCCTGATAACTCCACCTGCAGGAGATCCCATGCCTTCTTCTGGGCTCTATGGGCACCTACACTCATATGGCATACATTAATATAGGCACAGGTACACGCAAAATTTTTAAAAAATTGAATCTCAAAAAAAAGACATCTTGCTCTTGCCTTCTTGCTCCCACTCTGTCCCCGGTCCCCCCCCCCCCCCATCTCTCTCCATGTGCTCATGGCTGGCCTCTATTCCCTTACTCCTCCCCTCTCTTCCCCTCCTCCTCTCTGCCTTTCTGTCTCTACTACCTTCTTAAGTCCCCTCCCCATGCCCTAAATAAACTCTATTCTATTTAAAAACAAAAACAAAAAGTCAGTTGTGAATCACCATGTGGACACTGGAAACCAAACCTGGGTCTTCTGAAAGAACAGTATTCTTCTTAGCCACTGAGCCATCTCTCTACTCACCTGGTTGGAGCATTTTTAATGGATTTATTTTATTACTTACTGTTCAGTGCAGGCATACATTTGCAAGAGTGCGTGTGTGGAGGTCAGAAGGTCACAGTGGCTCTCACCATTACTGCACTGGCTGCTTTTGTGTGTCAACCTGACACACCCTAGACTCATCTGAGAGGAGGAGCCTCGCTTGAGAAAACGCTTCCATAAGACCCAGCGGTAAGGCATTTTCTCAATTAGTGATCAACAGGAGAGGGCTCAGCCCACTGTGGGTTCTGTAAGAAAGCAGGCTGAGCAAGCCAGGGGAAGCAAGCCAGGGGAAGCAAGCCAGTAAAAGCACCCCTCCATGGCTTCTGCATCAGCTCCCACCTCCAGGTTCCAGCCCTGTGTGAGTTCCTGTCCCGACTTCCTTTGGTGATCAACAGCTATGTGGAAGTGTAAGCTGAATAAACCCTTTCCTCCCCAGCTTGCTTTTTGGTCATGGTGTTCCTCACAGCAACTGAACCCCTGACTAAGACAATTACCATCTACCTTGTTTCTGAGGCAGAGTCTCTCTTGCTGCTTCTGCCTCACTGTGTATTCCAGGCTAGCTAGACCACAGGTTCTAGGTAATTCTCCTGGAAGTACTGGGATTAAAGATTTGCCACCTCATCCAGTATCATATGTAGACCCTTACCCACTGAACTTTCAGGAGTCTATGCTGTCCAGGCTTCAAGTTCAAAATCCTCCTACTTCAGCCTCCCAAGGTAGCTGGTATTATAGGTACATGCCATCATGCCTAGCTAGTTTTTATTCATTTCATTTGGGGGGATGGGATGCGGTTTGAGACAAAGTTTCTCCGTGTAGCTCTGGGTCTCCTGGCCTCAAACTCAACCTGCCTTTGCCTCCCAGGTGCTGGGACTAAAAACATGCACCACCACACCTGACTTACTCATTCTTTTTTATTTTTATTTTTAAGGATTTTATGGTAGGGAAACACATACAGCTCATTGGTAATGCATGTTCCTGATGTGTACAAGACTCTGGGTTCAACCCTCAGTAGCACAAGGAAAAAAAGGTGTAACTTACATTTCTCAATAGTTATTCTCAAATACATTCTGAAATGTAGCCAAGAAAGGCTATTTCTCTAACTCACCTGAGTGCTGGTGACATCTGGAGCAAGAAACTGAGAGTCCTTGAGCAGTTCACAGATCTCTGCCCGAGTGCCTTCTCCATTAGGCAGCCGAGCTGCAGCATCCCGAACTAACAGTAGAAAAATGCAAAATCCAAGAGTCAAGCAAAGCTTCCAATGAATCACAACATCTCCTGACCTGTTCTAGTGGGGTTGAGCTCCCTAGGATTATGGTTCCTGAGCCTCACCTGACTGGTCAGGGGCACACTGCCCTCTACTGGCCATCAACACTGCACTGCACCTTCCTACACGTTTAACACACCTATGGCAAAAAAATAGGTCCATGGATACCTTAGAATTGAATAGAGTGGTTCTCACCCCCAAACAGAACATCATACTCCCTTCTCCCAAGAAATGTTGTAGAAGAGAGTGTGAGAAGATTTTAAGAGACAGAGGTTAAGGAGAACTGATAGGAAACCGTACCTTTTAGATGTGAGAGGGAGTTGTTCTCCTAACTCTCAAAAGCTGTAGTCACTACACAAGACTTGCACAAGATCTATCTAGTCACTACTCCAGCATGGATAGGAGGGACCTGAAAGGTTCCATTTCTAGTTGCAAAGCTCCAGGAGTCATGGCAGCAAATTGGAGATAATGTCAGTTGTTTTGAGGAAGGTAGATTACCCATGCTACAGTGGACAGTCTTATACCCACACCACACCAGATGCATGCAGCTGACACTAACTGGACTTAGTGGGATATACACAAACATATATAACATCCATTTTTAGTGAAAAGGCTGGGAGGGTGTCTGGGAGGAGGGACCAGCAGACAGTGGAGGAGGGAGTAAAGGGTAGACTAGACCAAAAGAAGGAAAAAAAATGCATTCATGTATACAGGGAAGATGAAAGATGACCCAGTTTAGTTCTATAAACTTGGTAAGAAAAGTAAATTAGCACTTCTTTCAATTATCAACAAACGTAAATTACATACTGCTCTCACTGTGCTATTACAACAGAAATCAAATACTTTTCATGTTACTAGTGTAACATACAAAATCACTTACACTGACCCCCATTAAGAGTTACAGAAATTAGAACACCTGCTACTGGGTCTTATCATTCAGTATCATAACAGAAACATAGTTTTGCATTTAAATGTTTTAACAACTTAATAATTACTGAAACATGATTGTCCTTTTCTATAACTCTACGTATTCTAAGAATTAAAATGCAAGGGGCTGGAGAGCTAGCTCAGCAGTTAAGAGCACTGACTGTTCTTCCAAGGGCCTGAGTTCAATACCCAGCAACCACATGGTGGCTCACAACCAGATGTAATGGGATCTGATGCCCTCTTCTGGTGTGTCTGAAGACAGCTACAGTGTACTCATATATGTAAAATAAATAATTCTTTGACCCCCCCCAAAAAAAAGGAATTTAAATGCAGGTGGGCTGTGGTGGTGTACTCCTAGCACTCAGGAGGTAGATACAGGCAGATCTCTGAGTTCAAGACCAGCCTGGTCTACAGATCCAAGTTCCAGGACAGTCAAGGCTGCACAGAGAAACCCTATCTAGGGGTTATGGTTGGGGTTGGAGGTGGGGGGATTCAAATGCACAACTTTAATTCTGGGAAAGAGTCCATAGGTCTCACTACCAAAGGACTCATGATACAAAGAATTCCTTGTTCTCTCATTTTCTGAGACAATGTTATTGAATGGCCTCAAATTCACTGTGCATCCTAGGCAGCTCTCAAATTTACAAAAGTCCTCTAGCTTCAGCATCCTAAGAACTGGGGTCACAGGTATGTATCACTGCTCTCAGGAAAAAACATCCTTTGAGAAAGCAAAATCATATACTTGATGAACTACTAGCTTGTAAGCAGTTCATCAAAATGAACATGACTCTAGAAAGAAGCAGTGACTCCTGGCATTAATCTACCAGGGTAGAATCCACCCTGTCATCTCTCAGCTTTGAAAACTTCTAAGACTGATCTTCTATCCTAACAATGGATGGAGTGAGCAGGGAGGTGGGGTTTTGTACAGGAAGTATCGATTTAATGTGAGGAAAGCTTTGGGTACAAATAAGAAAGCCCTAGTAATAAATACATGCTACATACCAAGAGACAGAATGGTGACATAGGCAGGCCGGTCAGAGCGCAGCAGTGAATGCTCACGAGCCTTGTTGAGGGAGGTCTCCTTGTCAAACACGCCCTTCACTGGCCCCACCACAGACTCAAAGCCATGCATGCGAAAGGTGAATGCCTTATGGGGTTGGCTATACCTGTAACGCTCCTACCAAAAAAAAAAAAAAAAAAAAAGGCAAAAAATTGCTACCTCAGAATTAGTGGCATTCTCCTTAGAACTCCCTTAGGTGGAGCAAATGAGATGTCAATACAAGGGGGAAACGAGCAACCCCACAAGAGAAAGATTAGTCCTTCCTCACAGATGGTCACTCAAAAAATGGCAAGAAAGTAAAATTCATTTTGCTACCTGGAAGAAAAGACAGTCAAAAGTTTTCTTACCCTTTCATCAAACTATTTCTACCCCAACAAATAGCCTCGACCAATGAGCTATCTGGGCTGAAGGTTCTGAACACCCAAGCAGCTAAGATCAAGAAAAGCCAGGCTCAGTGTGTCTGTGTTTACAATTTCTAGGAGGTCTTACCTGCTCTTGGAAAACCCGTTTCTCCTCTCCCGTGCTAGGCCGAACCACATAGTCAGTTCTTCTGGAATAGAAAATTCTGTATCATCTCTAAGAGCAAGAAGGACCATTAGTCCTTTCTCGGCACCTACAACCATTCCCTTGGCAGGGTGGTAGAATGTCCTTTCATAAGTACTCAACTCCTACTCAGTCTCTTCTCCAGATCCTACCATAGAAGCCCTACTGATCTCCCACATTACCCTATTCTTAGGATCCACAAGTGTTTGGAATAAACAGAAAGAGCATCTTCACCTGCCGTTTTTTCAGTACTGTTGAAAGTTAGCTCAATTTAATAACAAAAAAGGCACTCTTGTGGGGAACAAAGCACTTCAAGTCATGAGTGGGTTTTCTGCCTTCCAAAAAACCCAGAATTTGAGTTCTAAACGCCCATTATATGACTAGATATGTGTAGAGTGGGGGGGGGGGGGTGCTTACACTAAGGCTGGGCCTCTGCACTGTGATGTGACCAGGTAGGAACAGGGATATGAGATGACTTAGAACGAAGAACACAGCACTAAAGTCAAGGATATGAACAGCAGGGACTTCTTACAGTCAGACCATCTATCTTTAGAAACCACTGCAGTCGGAAGCCATTCTTACCAAGAGCACATGTGCCCTCCTCAAGTATGTTAAGGCACATGAGTCAGTGGACTGCTGGGTCTCAAAGTTCCATTACAGCTCTAACACATGGAAGCATGTCAGAAGATCCAGAGCAATAATGTTACGACATGGCTTCACGGGAAACCACCCACCACAAGAACAATATACTCACACTCGAGGGACAGGTGTCATGGCATCTGAGCTGTCTTCATTTTCCTGCTGAAGAAAGGGAAATTACCAGGGCTAGAGAATTTTTACTAACTTAAGGGCTCTAAAAACCCAAGGAATGAGAAAGTAAGAGGCATACCTTACAGAAGGCCTGGTCTTTGGTTTCTAGCCACAGGTGGAAGAGAGCAGCTAATTCCTTTTCATTATCTTGAGACTGACCTATGGGGTGAAGGTGGGGCACACACAAAAAGAAAGAAATGTAAAGGGTAACTCAGAATCCTGCCTTCTCTTCAACCTATTCCAGAAAGTACATGTCCAAACCTGTCACTGGCCCTTCCCACACACTCACACCACTTGCCTCATTGCCTGGGTAAGGTCCAGGACATCACTTTTTCAGATCTTTCATTCAGCAAGTATTTATAGAGTAGCCACTATACAGCAGGCACGTGCATCAAGCTGGGACCATGACATGAATTCACTTTCTGTCCTCAGAGAGGTCACATCAAGTGAGTAATGAGGTCATATAAACAGAGCCAATTCTAGAAGAGGTAATGCTATAATGGATGCTACAAAAGTTTACACCAAGCCAGGCAGTGGTGGTGCACACCTTTAATCCCAGCACTTGGGAGCCAGAGGAAGGCGGATTTCTGAGTTCGAGGCCAGCCTAGTCTACAGAGTGAGTTCCAGGACAGCCAGGGCTACACAGAGAAACCCTATCTCGAAAAACAAAAAAAAAGTTTACACCAGGGAAGGTGAGAAAATTCACTCCTCACACTGTCATAGCAGTAAAAAGACCTGAGGCAAGAAGCCTAAGTCTGTGACTTGCCTAGAAGAAACTACTTCCTCTGTGGCCTCTCCCTGAGTCACTTTACTCAGATTCCTACTGGGGTATCTGCTCATGATGGTACTCACGTCTCTTACACAGGCTAGAACCACCATGGGATCAGGACCACACAAGCAGCCTATGTCAGAAAGGCCAGCTCTGCCCTCAACATAAAATCAAAAACTACCTCAGTGATCCGTACTCTGGCCTTTGCAGTACACCCAACTATCAGGCACTGGGTGTGTGCCAGAGAAACAAGTGAAAGGCAAGCAGAGGACATCACAGTGAATACAAGATGAAGAACCAGCACAGCCATGGCCACCAGGCCCTCACAAGTCACACATGTTGACACACATTGTCTCCCTGCTCTCCACCCTCTTCACTCGCAGCAGATGTGAGCCCACTGCTGTGTATGGAGCTACTGTCTTGCTTCCCCTACTGTGACAAGAGATGCAGCTCCTCCTCAGAAACACTGTGACACATTTCCCTGCTTGCCTGGATCTCTAACCACTCCTCTCTATGACAATCTTCCTAATATCAATTCCTCTCATTTAAAAAAGAGAGAGAGAGAGAGAGAGAGAGAGAGAGAGAGAGAAAACAAAACAAAACAAAACAAACCTCTTCGAGGCCTAGACTACTTACCAAGCAATTTCCACTGCTGGGTTTTCTCTTTGAATTCAACAAATGGAGAGAAACTGGAAGGAACCGCTGAAAGGAAGAGATCGCATGAACAAGCATAACCCTCACCCTAATACAGACACAGCCCTAAGCTCTGGGAGAGCTTGAGTTGTTTTTGTTGCTGATACTTTATTTATATATTTATGTATTTATTTATATATTTATGTATTTATTTATTTCGGTGTGTCAGGAAAGACACCTAGGATATGTCTGATGCAAATGCATTATTAGATAAATTTAGTGCAAGAATTTAGACAAAAGAGGGAAAACATGATAAAATTTCACAGACGAGACCCACCTCGGCTTTCTCCAGCAAGATACTGCAGAGCAGGCAACACCAACTCAGCCCAGTTGGGGGCGGCAGAGAACCAGCTGTTGAGGGAGCTGGCTGGAGAAGACTGCCAGTCCAAAACTCGATCCTCCAGCTGACAGAGAGGAAAAGATGGACCACAATTATGTCTCTCTTTTTACCAGCAATTCCAAGATGTGAAAGCAGGGCATGTATATCCAGTTTGCCAAATTCCTAAATTAGCGGCAGTGCTCTACAAGAAACCCATCTGAGTTCTACTTCCCACAAGTGCTGTTTGTTTTGTCAAAGGGACACAAGCTAAGTCATCTGAGAAGAAAGCAAGCCTTTCTTGAGAGAATGCCTCCATCTGATTTCTGTGGGCAAGTGTGTGAGGCATTTACTTGATTAGTAATTGCTATGGGAGGTCCCAGGCCACCGTACGTATCGCCACCCCTGGTCAGGTGGTCCTGGGGGATCTAGAGAACAAGATAAGCAATCCATAGAGAACAAGCCAGTAAGCAGCACTTCTCCATGTTCCTACCAGGATGTCCCTTACCGGTGGAATGTAACCTGAAATAAACCCTTTCCTCCCCAAGGGGCTTTGTCTACAACCAGCAGAACCAGAAGCTAGAGATCACTCAAGAGCATGGCAACTGCAAAACTGTAACAGCATTTCTAAAACTCTTACCATAGGAAGGCTAGCCTGACTTTCCAGCAGCAAGATCTCTAACAGAAGAGAGAAAAAACTAGAAGATATTTCATTGATTCCAAGGCAAGGCTTGATGTCTTCCAAGGGTCTAACAAGGAAGGAAGAAAATGTAAGCATTTGATGTCTGGACCCCACACAGTAGAAGGCAAGAGCCAATTCCTCCAAGCTGTCTTCTGATTTCCACATATATAACAAACACACATGCACACATACCCCCGCCCCCAAAGTTTTGTTTTGATTTTCAAATGACAAAGAACACATGCCAGATTGATTCAGGTTGCCTGAGCCTCCTTGTAAGCACAAGAGCTCAAGAGCTTAAGAAAAGAGAACATGAGCCAGGTGGTGGTGGAGCACACCTTTAATCCTAGCACTTGGGAGGCAGAGGCAGATGGATTTCTGAGTTCAAAGCCAGCCTGGTCTACAGAGTGAGTTCCAGGACAGCCAGGGCTACACAGAGAAACCCTGTCTCAAAAAAAAAAAAAAAAAAAAAAAAAGAAAAAAAAAAGAAAAAAAAAAAAAAAAAACGAAAAGAGAACATGGTTCATATTCCCAGAAAGATCTCAGGGCCCAGCACATATAGTCAATTCACATAAATCACAAGACTGGGCTCAGTCCATGCTTAATTCCCTCCCCACACCCACTGCAGCCGGTTATATCTGCCTCACTCACTCTTCCTTGATAGACGGTATTGCCAGGGGAGAGGGGGCCTGTGAGAGAGTTGGGACCCCTTCAGTATTGCTTAGGGGCTCAGCCAGATCCTCTGCTTCCGATTTAATCAACTTTATTTTCTTCTTTTTCTTCTCCTCCTTTTCCTTCACCTTTTTTTTAAGAACAGCCAAATCATACAAGGCTGGGAATGGGGAAAACACACACATATACAAGTCACAGAATTGCATCATGAAGTGAGAGGTCTTAGCTGCATACCCTTCCCTAAAGCCTGTACAAAGACTCAGGAGTAAGACTTAGTTTTTTTGAAAACTAAACTCAGTGGGTGACTTCTAATTTAACATCTAATAATATGCTGTGCTGATCTGGTTTGATTTCATTTTATTCAAGTGTCCATGTGTAGGTGTGTGTGTGTGTGTGTGTGTGTGTGTGTACATGGAGACCAGATAGTGACATAGAGCATCTTTCTCAATCATTCTCTCCTGAAGCAGGGTCTCTCAGATCTAGCTAGACTACTTGCTGAAGAGGTCCTATCATGACCTTCAGAGCACTGGGATTAGAGAGGGCTGAGACACCCAGCTTTTACATGGGTGCTGGGAATACAAACTCTAATCTTCACCCTTGCACAGCAAACACGGTATCTATTGAGCCCTCTTCCCTGGGCCCTACTGTGCTAATTTTAAATTCAGAGGGCAAGTACAAAACAAAGGTGGTCAGCATAAAGGAGGCTATGGCTTCATTTGTCACATAGACAATATGCCATAGAATTTTACACCACAAATCAGGTATCTCAGAGGAGACCCAGTCTTTTACCTGCTAGGGAGCCCTTCCTGCCGGCATTTACTCGAGTCATGATGTCACTGAGGGTCAGGTCCCCTGTCAAAAGGTCTGGATGATCCTAGATATGACATCAAAGATCTGGTTATAAAGGTGTAAAAAAGAACCCAAAATTGATGGTGTCTGTGCCAATTTACCTAATAAATATAGTATGTTAGGGACAGTTGAGGGAATCATGTTAAATTAAAATATACAAAAATACCAACTACTTACTGCTCTTCACAGTGGTGAAAAACCTGGCTGCCCTTCCTGCTGTAGGGTAGCTGCAGTCCATAAAGCCCTTCTGCATTCTTGTGTCACATGCTCTTACAACAATCTTAATACTACTACAGTTTACAAGTCTGAAAATAGAGTTCTTAGGACATAGGAGAAAGAACTCAATTTTCGCCTCTGCTCTTCCTACATCACCTCTCTCAGATGGCTGTCTGTCCTCTGCACTGTGGTTCTCCACCTTGATGCGCCGTCATATGGAAGTGGTAATGGAGGCCACACAAAATGGATTAACACGAAGCTTAATTCTTGGCTCTGCCACTTATGGCTGCAGGACCAAGGATAAAACTCAGCCTCTGGGAATGGAGGGGAGGCCATGATTCTCACATACCAGTGTAACCACAAGACTGAAGGAAGCACACCCTGTCAGCCATGCCTTGTAAAGCCAAAGCACTTGACCGGCTTCTCATACTTCTGACGCTAAGTAGCCTTTCTTGTAGCTCCTATCTTTGACAGTGATAAAACAACAGCAACAACACAAAGCCCAGGCAGTGACTAACACTGTCTCAGGACAAATCAGAGGCATCGCACTGAAAACCAAACAGCCACTCCCAGCACAATCTTACTGGTTGATGTTTCCGCTTCTCATGGTGCTTCTTTAACATTAACTTCAGGTCACTGTCCCCCAGCTCTATTTTATCTGAAAGTAAATGAACCAAACCACATGGACCAGGTCATTCACTATGATGGAGCGCTAACTTAAATCTGCCTAGTCGCTCAGATATCAAAAGCGCAGTAGGCATCTGTGCTACTTCTGACTCTGTGTACTATAAGCAGCACAAGTCTTCCTAATGTCCAGGATCAGCATTTTCTTATACACGAACCAATAGATGGCTTCAGTTACTTAGCAGACTCATAAGCACACCCAAGAGGCTAGGCATTCTCCTTTGGTTCCTATTCCAAATCCAAGTTCTTTTTTGTCTTTATAGCCTACTGAGTTGCTATGGGTCTGGCTACACATTCTACTGCTAGCTCAAGCATGATTTTGCTTTCTTTAACCAAAATAGCAACTGATCAGTTTCTGAGAATGATTTCAAAACAAAGGAAAGTAGGGACGCCTGCATGGTGCCATAGTTCTCCACATCTCCCTCTTCTAAGCAGCACTGCTGTTTGATGTCAGGCAAGAATCCAGTCCCACCTCCCTAAGGAGCTCTCACTTTTCTATGCCATGATGTCTTGAAACTGCAGTACAATCAGTTCATTTCTCACCTGCAGTTTTCATATCCGTGGTGGAAAGCGTGGGCACCACCCTCAGGGGCACCGCAGGACTAGGAGAACGTGCTGGAGAGCTTGGAAGCCATGAGCTGAGATCTTCAAAAGAAAATTTTTCTTGTAAATCCAACGTGGCTGTGGACTCCAATAGGGGAGATTGGGTAAGTGGCCATTTGGGTTCAACAGGGCTAAGCCAACAACATGGAGGCCAGGGTTCCACATTCCTTTCTGACCCTTCCCCAGATGAGCTGGAGCACACATTTAAACGGCTCTTCCAGGAGAGAGACTTCAACAGAGTGATGGGGTCGCATTGCAGCAGGCCAACAGTCACTACTACTCTCCTGTAAGGGGAAAAGCAGTTCTCTCAAGTGGCACAATGGGACCAGAGGCCTACTGTGCCAAGACCCTGTCCTGCAGGGATCTGTCCAAAACGTTCTATCTAACCTCAGTGCCACATAGCACAAGAAT